>CAJHQQ010001804.1:0-81827 GCA_905132885.1 Moricandia moricandioides
CATGTGTTATCTTGTTACTTCGTTTCACACATCAAAATTGATTGCACTTAGATTAATCTTATACTTGTATTCTCATTGCATCATGATTACTTAGGATTGGATTGACACTCATCTATACTACTTTGATTAGGATAGAGTAAAATCCTTTATCAGTCATTAGATGACATTGTGTCCTTTTTGATCATGTATTGGGACTTCAGGAATGAGGACCGTTGTTGCAGAAGGCAGTGGTGCAGATATTGTCCTGTCAATTTCTTCAGTAGGTGTCACCACAATAGCATTATTAGTTGCTTCTTGGAGAGGTGAATACTGCAACCTGCAGGCTGTAATTAGCGGTGCTATGAAAGTCGGAAACAAGCTTTTGTAAGTATCTCTGTTGATGTACACATGCCCAGTAGGAGGATGATAGCAAATGCATCCCTTGTATCTTTCATTGTATCCAAGGAACACACAGAGGAAAGACTTCGGATCAAATTTGTTCAGTGCATTAGGACAAAGATAAGGATAACAAGCACATCCAAAAACCCTGAGAGCAGTGTAAACAAGCGCTTTATCATCAAGTTTCTCAAAGGGCTGACCATCTTATTGTTGACAGAATATGGTAAGAGGTTGCTTACAAAAGCTGCAGTGTAGAAGGCTTCAACCCATATATTTTGAGGTATAGAACTCTGATAAATGATCGACAGACCAAGCTCTGTAATGTGTTTGTGACTGCGTTCTGCAAGAACATTATGCTCTGGAGTGTGTAGACAAGACACGAGATGTTTGATCTCATGCGTAGAGAAATGTTCTCTTAACCGGTTTTTTATAAACTCACCACCTCCGTCTGATCGAAACACTCATATTTTATAATTTATATTGGTTTTCTACTTGCAGTTGGAAAGCTTTGAAGATAGAGAACACATCAGATTTTGATTTACAGGATAAAACCAGTAGAATATTGAAAAATTACCAATGAACACTACATAGAATCTGAAACCCATAATTGAAACAACAGGTGCAGGACCCCATACATCACAGTGTATCGTTTCAAAAATCGTACTTGATCTTAAATCAGAACGAGAAATTAAAGGGAAGTTTACATGTCTTGCCTAGTTGACATGCTTCACAAAGTGACTGAGAAGTCTTATTAAATGAAATATAGTTTATGAAAGGTTCTTCAAAACTTGATCATTTGGATACCCCAGCCTCTTGTGCCACACACTGTCACTCGCTGTTTGCTACCCTGAAAAATAAAATGAGAGAAACTGTGGATTATCCAGACGATAGAGTCCCTAATTCTGTTTCCATGGCTGAGAACTTTGTTGGTTGCCTTTTCCTTAACATACTTAGTAGTATCATCAAATGTAATTCACATGGATAATAATCAGTAAGTTTTGAAACTTAGAGAAGTGATTTTGTGATGTCAGAGAAGAGGTATGTTACCTGATGCACTCGGAATCGATGCAAAACCAACATTTGTGATTGATAGAAAATCACCATTGGCTACTATCACTTGATCAGCACCATCATACTAGTGTGAAGTATCAATATGTTGAGGAGAGATTGTAACATGATGAGAGGAGCCACTCTCTGGAAAACACTCAACTCCGGAGTATCTTGCATTCACTTCACTAGTGAGAACATTGGCTTGTGGAGGAGGATCATCAACCGCAAAGTGCTCATCAAATCTCTTGTAACATTTGTAGGCTGGATGGCCATACTTTCCACAAATTTGACAAGTAGGACAATGATTGGCGTTGGAAAAGGAGTTCCTTTGTTTTCCTTGCCAAATTGTTGCGGAAAGCCTCTTCCTTTAGTCATGTAGGACCAACTACCACGATAGCCTCCTCTGTGTTAGCCTCTTCCACGTCCTATATAGCCTTCTATGTTAACATAGTACGACTGATGTGGTAAAGCTTTAACATGTGCCTCATGACTGAAATTTTCCCTCAAAATCAGTGAGCTAGTGGAAAATGTCTTCAAACCAAGGTCCTAAAACCGCATCCATAGAGTGCTCTATAATTGTGCATACAGCTTCATACTCCTTGCCAAGACTGTTTAGAACTCCGTAGATCTTTACATGCTCGGTGATAGGGGCTTCAGTGGAATCCATTTTATCACGCATAGATTTAATTTCTAAGAGATATACATCCATTATCTTTATCCCTTTGACCGTGGTTTGAACTCACCTCTGTAGATCCAGCTTTTGTGTGGCAAAAATACAATTGTACTTCTTGGCAAGAGCTAACCGCACATCTTGAGACGTATTCATTCCATAAACTGACTTGAGAGCATCTTCAGCCACTGTACCATAGAGCCAAGATAGAATGAGTTGATCCGTCTGAACCCATTTGTTGAACTTCAGATTCACAGCCTCCGTAACCTGATCTCCGTGACTGTGATCATGGGGGGAGGGCGAGGCTGAGCACCAGTAACATAACCCAAAAGCCACTGGCTAGAGAGGAACTACTCAAATTGAAACTTTCAGACGAGATAGTTTTCCTTTGAGCTTCAAGGTAACAACTTGTGAGATCGTGAGAGCCGAAAAGGCTAGTGTATCTTGGTTTCCGTCCATGATATACTTCATGTGCTATACCATGAAGGTAAAACAAAAAATCTCAGAAAGTAAAGAAATGTTTAGGGTTTTAGCTGAAATTATACTTCGATAACTTGAAAATACAGTGACGTCTTACAATCTTATTTATGCAGACATTAGGAAAAGTCATGAGACTAAAAAAGTGTCTCTAACATCTCAGTCCTCCTGATCCAGAAGAGCATCAAATCGGTTGCTGAGGATGACCTGGTGAGCGGAAGAATCCATACGTTTGTTGACTTGCTTTCCTTTGTTTTGTTTTACTAAAGTTGTTATCGTTGTTGCAGGTTCTTGCAGTTTAGTTGAACGCATCTTGGGCTTGATCGTACCAGGCCCTAACATCTTCTTGTTCGTTGACCCGTTGGACTTAATAGTTTGGTCTTGTTCTTATTATTGGAAGATCTGATATTCAATTTGGGATATTAGCATTGTCTAAAGACAAGCCCTTGGAAATGTTTACACTTGCATTGCCTCCTCTAGCGCAGAAAGGGCGAGCGAGATCTGAGAAGTGATGAATGAATTTGGAGGTGTTTCTTGCTTTGAGAAATTGTAGTGATTGAGCAAAATAGGTTTCATCCGTTTGAGATTTTGGTGTGGTGTTTGTGTGTTTGCTGGATTTAAGCAATACATTTTATGTAGGTTTAGGAGAAATCTTCATTGAAATTAAATGGGAAGAAGCACATCAAAGAGATTTTATTGATCAAAGATTTCATTACAAAGATGATTAGAAGTATAAAATTATCTATGAATCTATAAAATCTCTATAAAAATAAGTTTTAAATCTAAGAAGAGGGAATGATCCTTCATAAGGAGGAGGTGTCTCTTATTTATACAAGTTGAGGCTAGGGTTTTCTAGTGACTCTCTTGTAAATGGGCCTAATTCATTCTCTAATAGGCATTTTTTGAGGGACCCAATATATATCCCTAACAGTAAGTACTCCCCCCCCCCCCCAAGTTCGTAGAGAGAGATAAAATTGATCTTTTTGAATATTATGAATAGAGTTTATGAGACAATGAACTTGGCCCATACTCATGTCGTCATAGACAGATTGTCATGAACATGCATTGTTGGGTTGTTGTAAATGAAGTTTCGTAGATGAACTGTCTCGGACAAGCTGTCATAGACATTCTTGTAATTCCAATCAGACTTTTTACTCTGGGATGGTGGCGTGAACGGTCTGTGTGGACAGTGTTCTGAACCACCCGAGTGAGCCACCATCGATGAAGCATCATTTGACTAACTGCCAAGTAAAAGTCGCCATGGATGTCATCGTGAACGAACCGCCATGAACAACCGTCATGAATAAGCCATCATGAGTAAACATGTCTTCGCGGTATTTATGCAATCCATGTGTAGATGGAATGACGAAATTGGTGGCTTTGGTTTGTCTTATTGATCCGCATGTTGTAGTGATTGGTGTGTTTGGCATGGAAGATGTTTCTTGAGATCAAGACTAGAATGTCGACAACGGATGGATAGGCTCCCGAGAACGAATCATTTGATAGCGAGAAGCCGAACTGGTGGCTGACGAGAACATGACGCATAGACTACCGAGATCAAATCGTTTGACAACGAGAAGTCGAGCTAGTCAGGATGAAGAAATCGTCGTGCTTAACGGCCGAGTTGTCGAGCTTACACTAAAGTTTCCATGAACATATTTCATGTTACCATTAAAATAAGCGTGATATAAGTGTGTATCTAGTAATGTTTAACATGTATATTCACGACAAAAAAAGCTAGAAATTAACTTTCAAAATAAATTACTAGACAAGGCGGAACTCATAATAAGAGGATGATGATTTAGTGATTATTTAGCAACGCAACTTCTAATAATTGTAAGTCATAATCATAAGGTTCAAAAACTTATCTCTTTTTTTTTATGTTTCGGCAACTTTGAAGAAGATAGCATTGCGACGTTTGAGATGAATGGACTAGCCTTGTTGGAATCACCTCATGCTCAAGAATTACGAGCAATCCACGTGAATGCGAGAGAGCGATCCGAGTGACTGCGAGAGACCGATCCGAATGACTGCGAGAAAGTGATTTGCACCGAGTAACTGCGAGAGAGTGATTTGAGTGACTGCGAGAGTGCAATCTAAGTGACTGCGAGAAAGAGATCCAAGCAACTGTGAGAGAGCGATCCAAGCGACTGCGAGAAAGCGATCTGCGCCGAGTGACCGCGAGAGAGTGATCAGAGTGACTGCGAGAGAATGATCCGACTGACCGCGGGAGAGCGATCTGAGTGACAGCGAGAGAGAGATCAGAGTGACTACGAGAAAGAGATTTGTGTCCTGTAACCGTGAGAGAGTGAGTCGAGTGACCGCGAGAGAAAGAGAGAGAGAGAGAGAGAGAGAGAGAGAGAGAGAGAGAGAGAGAGAGAGAGAGAGAGAGAGAGAGAGAGAGAGAGAGAGAGAGAGAGAGAGAGAGAGAGAGAGAGATTTGGATTCTCCCAAGTCGATATGCTTTGAAGATAGTTCTTCTTGGACCCCTACTTGGCGTGCCAACTGTTTAACCCAAAAATGTTGTGTTTGTTAGATTTGGACAATACATTTTTCTGTTGGTTTTGGAGAAATCTTCGTTGAAATCAAATGGGAAGAAGAATATCAAAGATATTTTATTGATCAAAGAATTCATTACAATATGCTTAGAAATGTAAGTGAATCTAAGAATCTATAAAATTTCTATAATAAAGAGTTTTAGATCTAAGAAAAGGAAAGTTTCATAAGGAGGAGGTGACTTCTTATTTATACAAGTTGAGTCTAGGATTTTCTAGTGACTTTCTAGTAAATAGATCTAATTCATTGTCTATAGGCCTTTGTTGAGGTCCCAAGATCTATCCCCAACATTTGGGATCAATCAGATCTCCAAAGAGGTTTCTATGGTCAAGATGTCAAAAAAAAGAGAAAAAAATCGCTTTGATTTTGAAATCAAGACACGGACGAGAAAATGATGTGCACATGATTGTATGCAAAAATAAAGAAGTCTGCGAGGAAAAGAAGATTCACTTGCCAGAGGAGGGAGACTGAGATCATCCTAATATTCGAGGACACATATGTCGAGAACATCGTATTAAACGAAGGAGCTCAACAGGTGGATTACAGAATCAAGATGTATAACTGGTGGGGAACGTTGCTTCTGTTATTATTTATAGAACCACTTGTGAAGGGATTTTGTTCATGTTGGGGTTAGAAAAGTGTATGTGTTGTGGTATGGTATTAACACGGATAAGAATGGTTATTAAAACCCAAAGGAAGAATGGTTCAGGGTTCACGGGGACCTGGGTTTTGCTTGAGATGGGTACCGATTCTTCTAAGAATATGATTATGGATTGGAGTATTAGGACTTGCTTAGGAGGAAAAAAGCAATATTCAAATATTTTGTCTGTCGGTGAATTAGAAATTTTTGTTTATGAAGGAAGTTTGGAGGGACATAGAGGGTTTATAAGACTCACTGAATATGAAAATGGTGGAAACTGGAAGGATAGGTACATAATTATTTTTCTAATCAGAAAATACGTGATCCCTTTGGTCATGAGTTGGGTTGCAAAAAAAAAAGATGCAATTCGTTTTACTTCCTTGTAATATTTGGTTGGTATAAATAATCTTTACTCTTTCATGGCTCGTGGTTTCTTTAGACCGTAATTCGTTAACTATAAATTTGTTGATGAGGTGGTGGAGGTCACCAAGAGAGGGACTACTTGCAAGAGAAAATAAACTCGCTGAAGAATTCAACTGCATATAACACAAGAGGGACACAAGGGCTGTTTCTCAAGCTTAGGAATCTGGAAATATACAAGTGTTGTAAGGTTACGTGGTTATGGAAAACAGGTATATTCCTAGAGTTCCGTATAACGCCTTGGGGAGCGTACATAGAGAAGCTGCAGAAAGGACCGGAGGGAGATGTTTTAACTTTTGTTCCTCAGAAGCTATCATTAGTGGATACTACACTGGAGCAGCAACGTTACCGACAAGATGATCAACAGGTTAATCACAAGGTTTATACAGTCTTTTAATAGAGATTCAAGTTCATCAGAGAAATGTGTAAAATGAACTTTCTATTCATCTCAGTTACCGTAAAGTTTGTTACAAAACTGAATATATATAGTGACCTAAACCGGAACTAAACCAACTTAATTTATATATACATTGAACCATTCTAAACCGGCTAATACCCCCCCTCAAGATGGAGGTGTATATATATCCAGAACTCCCATCTTGGAAATGAGATCTCGAAATGTTGTAGGATACAAGGCCTTGGTTAGGACATCGGCAATCTGGTTATGCGTGTGCACATGCATCGTCTTGATCATACCATTGTCAATGCGTTCCCGTATGATGTAGCAGTATTGGTCGACATGTTTGGTTCTCTCATGGTAAACAGAGTTGTTGGCAATGTGTAAAGAAGCAGTGTTATCTCCATATAGGTGAGTGGATAGAGTAATAGGTATCTGCAAATCTTTCATGATACGCAGGAGCCATTCTATCTCACAAGAAGCATCTGCAAGAGCACGGAACTCAGCCTCTGCAGTACTACGTGAGACGGTACGCTGTTTCTTAGCACGCCAAGTGACCAAAGATTCTCCAAGAAACATTGCATAAACCGTAATAGACTTCCTAGTATCAGGACAAGATCCCCAATCAGCATCAGTAAAACCACGTAGATCAAACGTCCCATCAGCAGCATAGAATAGTCCTTGTCCCACAGAACCTTTAAGATAACGAAGCAATTTATGAGCAGCCTTAAGATGTGCTTCACGTGGAGCAGAGGAATATTGACATAATTTGGTGAGGGTGTAAGCAATGTCAGGCCGAGTAATGGCCAAATACATCAATCTTCCCATCAACCTTCTGTAAACCTTCGGCTCTGCAAGTAAAGGACCCATCTCATGGACAATCTTACCACCGTTAGGAGGGATAATAGTTTCTGACGACAAAATGACAGTGGGATCAAGAGGAATAGAAGACGGTTTACTGCCAAGAAACCCTGAATCATCAAGAAGCTCGAGAATATATTTCCTCTGACACACTGATATACCACGTTCAGAGCGTGCAATCTCCAAACCAAGAAAGTATTTTGCATCTCCAAGGTTTCGTAGTTTGAAGTGTGACTCCAACACACCAACAAACTCCTCTACTGCAACAGGATTATTACTCACCACCAAGATGTCATCAACATATATCAGTACTGCCAAGTACTTTCCATTCTCATTTTTGACAAAAAGAGTATGATCATCTCGAGATTTAGTGAAACCCATCTGCAAGATAGTAGAAGAAAGTTTCAGGTACCACTGACGAGATGCTTGTTTGAGACCGTATAGTGATTTGTGAAGTCTGCAAACAGCATTCGGAGGGACTGGAACACCAGTGAGTTCTTCATATCCAGGTGGCAATTTCATGTAAATCTCCTCATCCAAGTCACCATTGAGAAAAGCATTGGAAATGTCTAACTGAGTCAGTGACCACTTCATCTTAGCAGCAGCATCTATCAGTATACGAACCGTGCTAAGTTTAGCCACAGGTGAGAAAGTTTCCTGATAGTCTACACCTTCTTCCTGTGTATAACCTTTGCCAACTAAACGACCTTTCTTCCTCTCTTCTGTGCCATCAGCATGGTATTTGGTTTTGAATAACCATTTACATCCAATCGGCTTTTTATCAGGTGGTAAAGAACAGACACTCCAAGTCTTTGTTCGTTCCTGAGAACTTATCTCCTCTTTCATAGCATCACACCACAACGGGTCCAACAAAGCCTCTGAAAATTTCTGTGGATCTTTTGACTTTGTGATAGAATTGATGAAAGAATGAAATGGTTCAGATAAAGAGGAATATGAAATGTATTTGGCCATTGGGTAAGGTGCGGAAGAAAGATGAGAAGTGTCAAGGTTATAACAATGGAAATCCTGCAAGTTTGATGGAGTTTTCTTGTTTCGAATAGGTCGACTTCCAGAGGGAAGAAGATCCTTAGATGATAACACATCGTGCTGGGGATGTGTATCAGAAGATGTTGATTTAGAGAACACAACATCAGGGACAGCAGGTGAGTGAACATGAGGAAAGAAGTGTTTAACATCATCATTTAGAGATGGTGATGCAAGCGGAAAGATATCCTCATGGAAAGTGACGTGTCTGGAAATAGAAACAGAATGTGTCTCTATATCAAGGATCTTATAACCTTTGTAACCTGCTGGGTAACCTAAGAAAACACAAGCCTTTGCTCTAGGATCAAACTTGGTTCTATTCTTAGTGGAGGTGCTAGCATAACAAAGGCATCCAAAGGTTCTTAAAGATTCATAATCTGGTTTCTTATTTGTAAGGGTTTCAAAAGGAGACTTGTTATTTAAAACAGGGGAAGGTAACCTATTTATAAGAAACACAGCAGTCAGCACACAATCACCCCAAAATTTTAAAGGAACATTCGATTGGAATAATAAAGCTCTAGCAACATTAAGAATGTGTTGGTGCTTTCTTTCCACTACAGAGTTTTGTTCAGGGGTTTCAGGACAAGAATAATAAGCCACTATACCTCTTGCAGCATAAAAATCAGTGAAACGAAGTTCATTAGCATTATCTGATCTAACAGCTTTAACGTTCATGTTGTATTGAGTTGAAATCATTTTGACAAAATCAGGAAAGATATTCAGGACATCAGATTTAGCACGCATTAAGAAAACCCATGTAGCTCTGCTAAAATCGTCAACTATGGTCAAGAAATATTTTGAGTCATCTACAGCAGGTTCAGCAAACGGACCCCAAGTGTCAATATGGAGAAGATCAAAGGCATTTTTGCTCATGTTTTGTCTAAGATTGAAAGAAAGACGTTTTTGTTTTGCTAAAGGACAAACATGACAAACCTCAGAATGATCTTTATTGATTCTAGAATTCGAAAACCGGAGAATTTTAGACAAAGTATCAACTTTAGACATAGAGGGGTGTCCTAGACGTTTGTGTCAAGTGTTACTATCAACAACTGTAGAAACAAGAGACATACCTTTAAAAGATAAAGACCTATGATTGTTATTGACATCCAAGACATATAGATTCCCAACTTGATTACCTTGACCAATCGTCAATGCCTGAGTAAGATCCTGAATGATACAGTTATGAGCAGTAAAAGAAATTTCAGAATTCAACGTTTTAGTCAAAACACTAACACTCAACAAATTAAATTTGAATTCAGGAATGTATAGCACGTTGAAAAGAGTAATGCAATCAGTCAAGCGAACACAACCTACCCCTACTATACTAACAGTGTAACCATTAGGTAGAGTGACATACGTGTGATCTAGAGGTTTGTACTCGGTAAACCTAGTCCTATCATGACTAACATGGTGAGTAGCTCCTGAGTCTATGATCCAAGAATTAAGAGACACTTCTGTTTCTTTAGATGCAGACGAAATGAGCATATCATGATAAGAATGGTTATATAGAGAGATGAAGTTACCGGAAATGCTTCCTGTAATTTGTGATATTACAGGAGCAGAAGCTGAAGTCGAGGCATTTGCGTTCTCAGTTGTGGGAGTGATATCAGGAGAGTGGAGTTGAGTGCTCAGAAACGAAATCATAGCTTGAAGTTGTTCCTTAGACAATTGATCATTAGAGACAGAATCATGATGACCTTTATCCCGAGAGTTCACCAACTGTGTGAGTGCCATGTTTGTAGAGGCAACAGCGTTGGGTTTCTTCCCTTTGAACATCCCTGGTGGGTAACCATGTTTCTTGTAGCATTTATCAATCGTGTGACCAAGTCTAGAGCAGTATGAACACTTCACTTTGTGATAACTTCCTTGAGATAAGAGCGTCTGGTTGTTATCAGGAGTGAGAGTGTCTTGAACTTGAAAAGCAGCTGGATTAGTCACACGTTGAGTAGATCCTACAACTCTCTGGCTCTCATCCTGGTCAAGCATGTTGTAGATCTCTGTGAGGCTTGGCCGAGGTTTCATGTTGAGGATTTGACCTCTGATATTGGCAAAACTCTCATTAAGCCCCATGAGAAACTGAATGATCTTGCTAGTCTCTGTTTCTTCCATTAACTCCTTAACATGATCGCATTGACATCTTCTTGCTGTTGAGATTCTCGTGTTAGAAAGTTGTTCCCATAGTGTTTTCTTCTTAGTGTAATAAGTGGATAAATCCATAGATCCTTGCTTCAGAGTAGCAATAGATTGTTCCAACTGATACTTTCTCGGGAGGTTACTAACACGGAATCGTGAATGAAGATCATTCCACATTTCAACAGCCTCATCATAGTATAAAATACTATCATATATTTCATGTGTCACAGTGTTGAGAAGCCAAGCTTTGACCATGCTATTGCAACGACTCCAAATTTTGAACATAGGATCATCTTGAGTAGGTCTGGTTAAAGAACCATCCACAAAACCTAGCTTATTCTTAGCATCCAGACTCATCCTCATCGCAACATACCAGATATTATAGTTCGAACCATCTAGCTTTTGATTAGCGATGACTAAACCGGGATGATCAGCAGAATGCAAGAAATAAGGACTATGAGTAGTGTCGATGGAAGGTATACCAGACGGAAGAGGTCCTGAAGTATTAATACGGTGAGGAATAGGTTTCGTCGGCGGAGGAATCGTAATCTCTGGTTCGTCATCGTCAGGCGCGGAATTGTGAGAACGATTACGAAAAGCAGAGGTCTCCGAGTCAGAAACGGTGGATCGAGTCCTCATCTTCCTCCCATGCTTCGTCATTGATGAGATCGAGATCTGTAACTCCAGAAGTGTAAAATCGAAGATCAAGAATCACCGATAACGATGATTTTCCGATTCGTAACTTCGATCGAACCTCAGATTCAGCTGGATCTACAATAATCAGTGACAAAAACGAAGGAATCGAGTGAAAATTGAGATGAAATCAGAGACAACGAGCTGGAATAGCTCTGATACCATAATAGAGATTCAAGTTCATCAGAGAAATGTGTAAAATGAACTTTCTATTCATCTCAGTTACCGTAAAGTTTGTTACAAAACTGAATATATATAGTGACCTAAACCGGAACTAAACCAACTTAATTTATATATACATTGAACCATTCTAAACCGGCTAATATCTTTACGGCTAGACTAAGAGGAGGGATATGATGTCTAAAGGGTTTCATTTTACCCGGTTTTATAGCCTGCAGGAGGAGTATAAAGAACCAATTTTTTATGAGGATTTTAAGTTGGAATTATAGAGGAATGGACAGTAAATGGACCATCAATTCTTTTAAGGAAATATGGTTCAAACATTAATCAGAATTTTTATTTTATCAAAAAAGAAACAAGATTTTGCATTAGAGTTCCTGCTTTATTTTGGATATGATAAATTAGTAACAATGGACATGTCCTGTCTTATGTTTTTTGTGGCGATGTGCACTAACTATTTATCATAACCAACAATTAAAAGAATTTTGTAAAAAAAGGGCCTCATGCTTTTTCTTGGAAAAGGTCCTAATACTAGCTAAAATTTTGCAAAATAAGGCTGGAAGTCTCGAGACACCTCGGCCTTAGTTCATTTGGACCCAATGCAAATGTTCTTTTAGCACATGCTAAGAATCGGGCCTGACGGTGGATCCGCAATGTACAAGTGGAGGCATGGCGCTTTACTATAATAAGAACTACAATGTTTATGTTTTATACACAAGCAATAGGCTAATCGATGTGGATGCGAAGTTTTTGGGGAAAATTATTTCTAACTTTTGTCTATGGAAACCCAGTTCCAAAGCTCAGGAAACAAATACGGGAAAGACTAACGCGATATTGATTAGTTCGGTCGAAACCGTGGTTCATTATTGGAGACCTAAATGAGATAGCTGGAAATCACAAGAAACAAGCAAGAGCCTTGTGATGTATTGTGTTTTTATCACAATCTATCAATGTTTTTTAAAGTAGTTTTGAGTCTTTTCCGAGTCCTTTTAGTCATTTTTGAATCATTACGTGTTTGGAGATGCATTGGATGAAAGATAGATCACTTGGAACAAAAGAGGCAGAAAAGAACACAAATTGGAGATTTTCAGAGTGGAGCAACCGCTCTCAAATGGAGCAGCCGCTCTCAAATGGAGCAGCCGCTCTCAAATGGAGTAGTTGTTCTCAAATGGAGCAGTCACTCCGGCGATAGAGATCTTTAAGGAACTGGTCAATATAACATGATTTTATCTAGGAATCCCCTTTTTTCCTCCTGGGCCAACACATGCCCTTAAAAACATCCTTTTCTATTTTTTTCATGAGACACGCCAGTTTTGAGAGAGATTAGGAGATAGAACTTTATATTTTGTAACTTTGAGGGAGAAGAATCTCTATATCATTTGGAGAAGATTTCTAAACTTTCTTTACTTCTTATTGGATTAGACATGTTTTCTTCATCTATTATCTCTATGTTTTCTCTAACTATGGCTGAGTATTCGATTGTTAGAATAAGGTAACTCCAAGTTATAGTGAACCACGCATAGTGCAAGAATCTCCATCTCTAAATCATTACTTGCAACCAAGTTAATCCTCTCTTCATAGGAGGAAAATCGATCATCATACCCGAGAAAACATAGCAAGTGGTCTAATAGCAAGAAAACCATATCTTTAATGAAGAGAGAAAGAACACTCTTCAAGATCTCCATTTAGGAGAACACCTCCTTTAGGACAGAACGCAATACACAAAGCCAGATATTGAACTCTTCAAAATCGATTGGAAAAAATTTGGAATCTTGTGACTTTCCATCTCTTGCTCAGAATCTTACTCATGATGAGGTCATGAATGATCTCTATTTAGTGACAATTCAATATACTAGATGTGTTGGCCCTAAAAAAGTGCAGCTAGACGTTAGACAGTGATCAAAGGAGAAACCAGACGATTGATGAAAGAAACTGCAACAAATATCATAACAACAGCCAGTCTTTGCAAGGCTTCTCCACAATGAAGGTATCATTGACATCCCATTTCTCCAAGCACCGGAGACAAGATCAGCACCTACATCCAACATAAAATAAAAAGGCACCCAACAAAAGAGAAAAACAGTCTTTAAACTCGAGAGTACAAAGGGAACATAGCTCCTGAAAGAAAAACATATCCAATGCTCATATCTCCTCTTCTAGAGGATCAAGTAAAACTTTCAGACAACCATCAAATAGGGGGAGGAGCTCACCAATGACAACCACATATAGAAGACCTACCTTACCCATAATCCCAGCTATTGTGAGATATGACAAGGGTTTTCACATTTCCGAGCATCTGCCTCCTTAGCCATCTTGAGCTGAAAATGTTGTAGAATAAGAAGCTCCATGATAGTCCAAAGGCTCAAAGATCAGAATAATTTTTTTCCCTAGACGTCATCTTTCTTATGGAGACAAAGAAACATAATACTTGAGTTTTTAAAGAAGTGGAGTCGCTAGAATTCTAATCAAACTTCCTTGTACTGCCTTACAACATTGGAACCAGAGACCTAACACTCCTATGAAGGAAGGCTTTCGACACCCATATTATGACCTCAAATCAGCATTTTATTGATGCAAAAACTCTTACAAAACCATAGTTTCCACCTTTGTTTAAGGAGTACCATATATTTCAATTTGACATGAAGTATGACATTTTCTCATGCAGGTCTTTGACTCCAGACGCATTCCATGGTTCCTTACTGAAGATGACAACTTTGAGAATCCAAAGGAAGAGAGAGGCCGGAAAGCTTGTTTGGCCCTTTCATACCTTCTTCCCCTCTTCTGATCTATTTTATATCAGACACACTAATAACTTTCTCTATTGACATGGGAGAAGACACTCTCGCCTTGTACAATGTCGGTTAGACATGGCTTTGGAAAATATATCATGGTTGGATTTCTTCCCTAATGGGTGAACTCATTATCTTCAATTCAAGGATTTATCATCTCCATCTTTGACTTTACGAAGAATAAGCTACAAAAAAAATTCAGATATGATGGAAGGCTCCAGGACAACAATGAGTTGAAACTATTTTTGAAAGAGTATGGATGGAGAATAATACTCTTATAGTAACCAAAAAGATTAGGAAGTGGAGATGTGCCATAGTAAGTTGGAGTAAGGAACACTATGTGAACAGCCAAAACCCATAGTGGAACTGAAGAAATCCCTAAACAATGTCTGATACTGCAACGGATGAATCTTTTATTTATTTTTTTCTCAACAAAGATTTATTTCAGTCTTACATGAAAGAAGACAAATATTGGAAACAACGCTGCAGACAACTTTGAGTGGCTCTAGAGGATAAGAATACTGTCTCTAAGGGATAAATTTACTGGTTATTTTAACGCGACAACTAAAGGTAGGAGATCTTGCAATAAACTTTCAATCATTGAAGAACCATTACCCACACCAACCTTCAAGGAGGACCAAATTTCTCAGGTCGGTTCAAGTACATTCAAAATATTTTCACAACAACGAACTCCTCAGCCTTAGAGATAATCAACCAAGCAATAACTTCGTGCATAACCACACCAACAAATGAGAAACTCATAACCATCCCCTTTGACAGATTCTCAATTTCTTCCAGCCAACTTGGGAGACGGTTGGCCCGAAAATTACATGAATAAGGTTTCTTCTCATTAGGGACTCTACCATACTCCACCAATGAAACTGATATCATACTAATATATAAGATTCAAAACTATAAAGTGGTTTATGCTCTCGTCCCATTGCTCTATGCATTCTACTATAACGCTATATCTAAGATTTGGCCTTACGAATTAAACATATCCTCCAAGACACTATTTCTCATAATCAGTCAGCTTTTATACATGGTAGGGCGGTCACTGACAACGTCCTCATCACACACACATGAGGTTCGCCACTTGAAGAATTCAGGAGCCAAGAACATTGTCCTATGGCTACAAAAACTGACATCATCAAATCTCATGACATATTAGAATGTTTCTCTATATGGCAATATTGGAAAGAATGGGATTCCACGAACAATGGATACAATGGATGATGCAATGCATTTCTACTGTATCTTGATCTTTTCTAATCAATAATGAAGTATGTGGAAGTGTGCACCCTCAACATGAATTCACCAGGGAGACCCTTTGTCACCATCTTCATATTATGCGGAGAGGATCTCTCAGTACTCTGCAAATGCTTAATTAGATGGCACTATATCGGTCATCAGTCTCAAGACACAATCCAAGAGAAAATTACCATCTTTTTGCAGATGATAATATGTTTTTCCAAATCAAGCGCACATGATTTTTCTTCCTTGATGGGTATACTGAAAAAATATGAGATAACTTCAGGCCAGATGATAAACGAGAGCAATTCATCCATCTCTTTCTCAGCAAAAACTCCCTCAGATGTAAGAGCTAGGATGAAACTACAACTGGGCATCGAGAAAGATGAGGGAGTAGGAAAGTACTTGGGATTACCAGAGCACTTTCGCAAGAAGAAGAAGAAGAATTAGGAACATTTGAAAAAAAAAAGGAAGAAGAAGGAACATTTGCTTCCATAGTAGATCATATGAAGCAACTATCAGTTGGTCTACTCAATTCCTCTCGACTTAAAGAAAGCAACAATGGTCACACTCTGTCCTTTCGGAAATTTCAATCTTTGCAATGTCTTGTTAACAACTTCCTGTCAACTTATGCAAAGGAATACAATCAATATTAACTTGGTTTTGGTGGGACTCAAAGGAGGGATAAAAAAGATTTGTTGGGTTTTCTGGGAGAACTTTACCAAACCAAATTTCCTTAGATGTCTTGACTTCCGTGATGTTCAGATATTCAATCAAGTTGTCCTTGAAAACATTGCGTGGAGGATACTAAACAACTCGGACTGCCTCTTGTCACATATTATAATAGAAAAATACTGCCACGACGTTTCTTTCCTCAATGTTACATCGCCTCCAGCTTTTTCACACGGTTGGAATGGACTTTCTCTAGGCCGAGATCTTCTTATTAACCATCTAGGGAGAGTGACATGGTGTGTTTATTGTTCTAAAATGATATAATTATCCTAAAAAATTTACTATCAAATTAATCCTTAATCCTAACACATAAAATAATATTTTTGCCAAGAGAGATCAGTGTAGTACTTAGGGATCGAATCCATAGAGAGCAATGACACAATAGATTTTTATTTCTAAAGACTATATATATATATATATATATCAGTAGTAAGTAATCAATTAAGGAAATATTTCTTATCAAGAAGTATAGATGAAATATGGAAATATGATAATAATGCAAATATAGAAATATGACACTAATGAAAATATGGAAATATGTAATTAAACTTAACTAAGATGGAATTATGCTAGGCTTAATGGATTATAGGGAATAGGAAGCATAAAAATATAAATATTCTAGAACTCAAATATTAACTATTTTGACACTTTTAACTCTAACTCTCGTATGCGAGTAAAAAGAAAGAACAACGATCGACAACTAAGGCTTGGTGTCGATCGATGGTGAAATCAGAAGGAAATGTGTACAAGATTTGATGTGTTCACCAAGCTAATTAGACAAGCTCTCTCATGCGCCTAACAACCTAGTTCAATGGAGTCTATTATGGCACAAAACCTACTCACGTAGTCGTCTATGTCCTACTTTCGAGATTCTAGTTAGCTATTCTAGAATGTAAGCATTAAGCACAACTTAATTGATGGATATTATCTCAACCTATCAATCCTACTTTGGGATAATTAATGATTGTCATCATTCAACCCTAAATATAGTTGATGACTACTCAGACATAACTAAAGTAAGAATGGTAGTCTGAATATAGTGCATAGATAAATACTAGGGTTTCAATCTCCCTGAGGAGTTATAAATCTTCTTCCCTAAAAACCTTAAAACTATAATAGAAAACTAAACTCTCATTTCTTAACTTTCTCCAACTCTCTACCACACTTCTTCTATGTCTAATACATAAAGTATAAATATAGAACCCTAAAATCTTGGTCAAAACTCATCTAGAATATCTTCATCATTTGTCTCTAACTTGGGCTTGAGATCGACTGTCAGTGAATTGGTCATCGATCGATGACAAGTGTGCAACATCGATCGATATTGGTCTTGTACCATCTGTCGAAGCCAAGATAGTGTCGTGATCGATGATTGTCTTGTACTTCGACTCTCAGTGATCAGCTACGGATTATTCTCTTCTAAATGTTCCAAAAGCTCCAAGTATCTCCATATATTTCCATAACGTACATGGACTTGTAAAGACCTTAAAACATAGTCTAGACACACATAATAAACCTTAAATAGAGCCTATGACATGGCCTAAAACTGGTAATAAATAGGGTATATCAACTCCCCCAGACTTAATTTTTTGTTTGTCCTCAAGCAAACAAGCCTGTGAAAGAGGTATTGAAACACGAAGACTCACATAATGCCTAAATATAATTGTCACCCTACTTTATTGCAACCAAATCCTATCAAGTCAATCAAAAAGAAACTTTATATACCCTATCCTAGTATAGCAACCAAATCCATTCTACCAACAACTTAGCGAATAATTGTCTGATTCGCTCCTCTAATGATTTCACTTCTTTCCATAAAATAAAAGTGCAGACTTTACCTTGGGAGTATCGATCAAAGGATATATGAACTCTTATCCCTGCAAGTATCTAAGCACAGGTAGTCTTCTCTAATTTTTTTTCTCTCTAACTTTTCACTTCTTCTCAATCAATGTCTCCCTTCTTTTGAGGGTATCAATTTATTTTTTAAATTGACTGAGATATTTGGACACGTTTCCATGAATCAAGCCCTAATGGTCTTTGCCACCAGATCTTGTTCACTTCTTTTTGACCTTTATTTCTTTCTAGAATCATATGAATCAAACTTTAATTGTTGTAGCCACCAAATCATGTTCGACTCCTTTAATATGAAGGGGAGACAGAGGGGAATCAGAAGCACACAGAAATTTACCTTCCAGACTTACAGAAGGAATCCGATCCAGTGTATACAAACCCTTAAAACAAGCAAATAATGTCAAGATTAGTATTGGAAATCAGCTTCGGTTCCTTCAAACTTTCTAAGCAAGTGTGATATAGCGGCAGGATGATCCACTTTGGTATCTCCAGTAATCTCTGTAAACTACCTTCTAAGAATGGTGCTAAAGTGTGGTTAGTCAATAATAAATCTTTGATCCTATTTAGATTCTTAACTCAATAAAACTCTTTGAAAAACTTATATATATATATATATATATATATATATACTAAATAAGACTCAAAACAAATCAAATAGCGTTAGCAAACCTCCCCCGGACTTAAATTATATTGTACCCAGTGTAATCCGCCCCGGATTGTTTAGGAAAAAATCAAATCATAAGTAAATAATTAAGTAGAAAACTCGATACCTCTCTCTGTAAGAGAGCGTCGATCGATGGTACGCTGGTGTGGTCGATCGATGGTCGTGATCCATTGTCGACCGATGGTGTCGATCAATGGAGATTTAAACAGTCTGTAAAAACGAAGTAAAACTCGAAATAAATAGTAGCATAGGTAAAAACTTAAATAAAACTTACTAATAGTGGGTTGCCTCCCACTCAGCGCTTGGTTATAGTCTTAAGCTCGATGTTTTGAACTTTCTGACTAGAATGGAGGTGGATCAACACTTGTAAAGCAAGTGTCTACATCTTCTATGCTCTTCTAAAACCATGTACCAACAAAATTTTCATGGCCTCATCTCTTCTGGCTTTCTCATTCTTCATGATCTCTTTAGCAACCTCCGCTGAATGCATTCTACTTTGTATATTATCGATACTGCACTGTAGCATTCTAAGTCTGGCAGTTGTAGTCACTGATATATCCTCCAATTGTTGAGAAATATCTTCCTTCATCAGGCTCTGAGCAAAAGCAATCTCATCGAACATGTCTTCTAATTATTTTTTTTTGCCACAGACTTCTGTTTGTCGAACTCAGTATCGATCGATGGCATGATGCTGCCGTCGATTGATGTCACTCTGTTTGCTTCAATTGCATGTTGTCTTTGAACAATATCTAAATCTTGCTTCATCTCATCCATGCATGTATTCAAACCGGTGAGGCACTTGTCTATTGGATAGTAGACATCATCAACCCTCTTGTAGATATCATCCAGTGACATCTCTTGAGCTTTGTAGACTCTTGTACAACTTCATCAATCTCTGCTCTGCTGCATGTCTCTTGCTTCTTCATAGACATAGCGATCTTTGTTGCATGTTCTGGTAGACATATGTAGCTCTGCTCAAACATATTAGCTCTTTCTAGAACTGCGCTGATATCTTCTTCTTGCACATTCACAACTCTTTCGTCGATAGCTCGTGCATTGCCATTCTCATATATGTAGATGTCATACTCATTTTTCTTTTCCCAATAGAATATTCTTCTGTCATTTGCATCATAAGCTCTCTGTCCATGCTCTACATCACCTTCTATCAGAAGTGGGTTTATCCAATTGACTGATTGTGGACTTCCTAAACCAAAAGGATTAGAGGTACAAAACTGGTCCACCCCTGGAATGGTGTCGATCGATGCATGATGGCTGGCGTCGATCAATTTTAGATGTTTGGGAGTGTATAGATCATGGATCGGCACGTTCTTATGTTCCTTGTTTTCGATCGATGGTTGTACTTGTGCGTCGATCAATGGCTGTTATGCAAATAAAGTTCCTGATATAGTAGCCATAACAAGGGTATCTTCCTTAGGTATATTTAGAATTTTTCCATAGAGATTTCGTGCACGTCCTTCTGTATCTCTGTAAATTCCAAACTCATATGGTCTGAGATAACCATCATCTGCATCTTCTATTCTTGGCTCTTGTTATGGTTTGCATCTGATGTTTTTTGAAGGCAAGGACGAGCTGTCAACTGATGCTTGATTATCCACTTTGCGTTTATTACCCAGCCAACTTCTTCCATTGCTAGGCCGTGATACTCAATAAGCTCTTCCTCTCTGTAATCTGCATTGTATTCTTCGTAAGCTTCTCTGTAACCTTGATATGCCTGATTTACGTCGATCGATGGTGTATGGTGAACGTCGATCGATGCTCGATTCGACTGTTGGCCAAAAATATTCCCAGCTCCATTAGCCATCACAAGTATATCCGCCACATCTTCTCTTGTAACATGCAGAATTTTGTCATCCATAGCTCTTGGGTGACCGTCTGGATCTCTCAGGATACCGAACTGATCTGGTTGTAGATAACCATACTCCCTTTTGCGTTATGCTGCTGAATCTAGTTCGGACTCTGGATTACAACCAGTATTGATCGATGGTTATTGGCTACCATCGATCGACGTCGATTTCTTGAGTTGATGGAAAACATGAAAACACCAGCCTCTTCCATAGTAATTCCTTGGTATTCAATTATTTCCTCTTCTCTGTAATCTTCGTCGTACTCGAGGTTGGCTGGGTTGTAATTGAGATTTGTGTGGCAAGTGTTGATTGGTTCTGAAGTATGAGTATCGATCGATAACAAAGGGTGGGTGTCGATCGATTGTTGAGCTGCAAGCTCGTCGATTGATGGTATGGGTTGGGTGTCGATCGATATTCCATATTCCAATTCCTCATGGAACTCATAATCGCAGAAGCATGTGTCCACAAGCTCTGCATCATCACATACTTCAATCACAGTAGCTTTGCTCTTATTCTTGACAGGTTCATAAAAAATATTTTGATCTATTAGAGATAGATACAACATGTTTAACTTCATATCGCAGATAGCTCCCACAGTGGCCATGAATGCTCTCCCAAGTAGTAGTGAAGAGTTCCAATCTATCCTGATGTCCATCACATGGAAGTCTACTGGGGCTAGGGTGTTGTTAATCTGCACTAGAATATCTTTTACCATCGCTCGTGGGTTTACTCTTGAGCAGTCTACAAATGTGAAAGAATCATTGAAAAGTTCAACTTTCAGGTTCAGCTCCTCTGCCATAGTCCTTGGTATAGTGCTCACTGATGATCCAATATCACATATGGCGTTGGGATATTCGTTGCCCTTGATGAAGCATGGAACCACAAACTTTCCAGGATCACTTTTATTCCCCAGACAAGTCATTTGCTTCATCTTCTCTCTAAGATGATTGAACATTATCTCTATATCATCATCTGTCTCCCTTGTTTCCCTTAAAACATACATAACCTGTGAGTATAATAAGCTTCATCAAAAGAGGTATCTAGAGGAATTTTGAAAACTATATTGCCAAAGCTATCCATCTCTTTTAATAGGCTTCTATGTGTTGATGTTTGGGGATCTTTTGCTTCCTCTTGGAGTGTTCCTCATCTTCTCTATCAAGATCCATAGCTTCAGACGTGTTTGTATTATTTTCTGAAATTGTTACAGTTGGGCGCACAATAAGACTTGCATTGAGGTTTGGCAGTCAAACTGGGTTTCTCCTTTGTCGATCGATGCTGAGGTCACACTGTCGATCGATGCTTCTAGCTCCCTATCGATTGATGTTCTGAGTTCTATGTTAATCCACGTTAGCCGATTCACACGAAGCCACTGATACCATTGGATTCGCCTTCGATCGATGCTCATCGCTAGATGTCGATCAATGCTGATAAGAAGTGCCGAGTGACATGGAAATTTTCACACGAAAATCTTCTTCTTGGAGCTTCTCTCTCTTAACTTCCTGCCATAAATCATCAATTAATGCATTTACTTGGTGTTTTTGTCCAGCCTCCATTTTCTCCTTGATCAAGCTCTCTTGCCTCCTAATGGTTTCACTTGTTTGCATCACTTGATTCTCCACTTCCTTCACATGGGTGCTTAGGTTTTCGAAATTGGTATTGAGGTTGAGGTACATACCATCTATCTTTCCATGTTAATCCACAATCATCTTCTGTTGTCCCTCTAAAACTCTATCAACCATTGCTACAATCTTGCTTTCCTAAGCTTCTGGAGGAGGATTATGGTAGTAGGAAGATTCATAAGTCATGTTCTTTTTGAAGGGCCTTCCCTGTGAACTTGATTAAAGTTACTCCTTTGATCAGTCCCATAGGAGTTCCTGTTGAAAACTGGCTTCCCTTGTCTCTGGAAACCATTCCCATCAATGTAGTCACATCCTCTTCTTAAATCTAATCATCTCCAGACTCTATTGCTTCTACTTCTGCAAAAGTAACATGCTTATTGACAATTTTCTGAACACTATCCAGTTTTGCCTTGACTTCTTCAATCTGCTCCTTGCTCGCTGCTCGTGCTGATTTCCTTCTCTCAAAATCTTTCTTATTGGTACTGCTGCTGGATGTCAAATTCTCAATCAATCTCGTAGCTTCCTAAGGACTCCAAATGTCGAAATTCCCCTCACTATCCGTGTCCAAAGCCATCTGATACTGTAACCCAATACCTCTGAATAAAGTGGTAAGAAGTTGCGCTTCGTTGAACCCATGATGTGGACAATCTCTCTGGTATTACTTGAATCTGATCCAGGAATTTCTTAAAGACTCTGAAGGTTCTTGTGAAAAAGTAGTAATCTTGCTCCTTAGATCTTCTGCTCTCGCGTCGTCAAAGAAATTACGCAAGAATGTGTTCTTGATGTTAGTCCAGGATTTCAGAGATCACGGTGGTAGCTGCTTATGCCAATATGGAGCTTCTCCAGCGAGTGAGTACTTGAAGAGCTTACAGAAAAGATAGTCCTCAGGGACTCCATTGGCTTTAATAGCGGTCACTTGATCCTCAAATCACTCAAGATGATCCATAAGGTGCTCATGACACAATCCATAGTAAGGCGTCTGTGCTACAAGTCCGAAGAAAGCGGGCTTGATCTCAAAACCGTTTCTTTGGAAAGCTGGAGGACGAATGGTGGATCTGTTGACGTAGAACTGGACTGGACGGTTGTAGTCAGCCAGCGTTCTCTGAGCAGCTTGGTGTTACTTTCAGGTTGAGCTACTGCAGCGTCTGCTTATGTATCATGTATTAAAGCCATGTGATCGTCTATCTTTTGGCATCTGCATTACGCAGGTGACCATTGAGATCACACAAGTCTCCATTCTCATTCTGAACCAATACAATAGTCACAACCATCTGAGCTCGTCCGCTGTCGCCGATCGATGTGTGGAGGTGTTCATCGATCGACGTGTTGTGGTCAACGTCGGCCGATGATATCCGTAAAGAGGTGCCAGTCAACACTGAGTAGATGCCGTCGGTCGATGCTTGTCGTCTTTCTTTGCAGATTGTACGTTCAAGTTTCTATGGGTCTGAGAATAGTAGTTCATGTCCTTTATTTCTCCTGGTACTCTTTTGCACGTACCTGAAAAACAAAGAAAATAAAATTTAGTAACTTGAAAGTAAAAACAAACGTAGACTAATCCTAGAAATTAAATCTAATGGCTATTAATGCCCTCCGGCAACGGCGCCAAATTTACATGGTATGTTTATTGTTCTAGCAGGGTATAAATATCCTAAACAATTAACTATCAAATTAACCCTTAGTCCTAACACACAAAATAATACTCTTGCCAAGAGAGATCAGGTGCAATACTTAGGGATCGAATCAACAGAGATGAATGGCACACAATAAATTTCTTATATATATATATATATATATATATATATATATATCATTAGTAAGTAATCAGTTAAGGATATTATCCTTATTAATAAGTATAGAAGAAATATGGAAATACGATAATAATGCAAATATAAAAATATGACACTAATGCAAATATGGAAATATGTAATTAAACTTAACTAAGATGTAAATATGCTTGATCTAGGATTTCAGGCTTAATGGATTATAGGGAATAAGAAACACGAATATGTAAATATTCTAGAACTCAAATATTAACTATTTTGACCCTTTTAACTCCAACTCTCGTATGCGAGTAAAAGAAAACACCATCGATCAACCGCTAAGTCTTGATGTCGATCGATGGTGAAATCAGAAGGAAGTGTGAACGAAAATTTATGTGTTCACAAAGCTAATTAGACCCGCTCTCACATGCGCCTAACAATCTAGTTCAATAGAGTCTATTCTGGCACAAAACCTACTCTCGTAATCGTTAGGTCGTACTTTCGAGATCCTAGTTAGCTTCTCCAGAATGCAAGCATTAAGCACAACTCAATTGATAGATATTATCTCAACCTAGCAATCATACTTTTGGGCTAATCCATGATTACCATCATTAAACCCTAAATCTAGTTGATGAATACTCAGACATAATTAAAGTAAGAATGGTAGTCTGAATATAATGCATAGATAAATATTGGGATTCCAATACAATCTCCCTGAGGAGTTATGAATCTTCTTCCCTAAACAACTTAAAACTATAATATGAAACTAAAACCTCTTTTTTTAACTCTCTCAAACTCTCTACAACACTTCTTCTGTGTGTAATACATATAGTATAAATATAGAACCCTAAAATCTAGGTCAAAACTCATCCAGGGTATCTTCGTCATTTGTCTCGAACTTGGGCTTGAGATAGGCTGTCTGTGAATTGGTCATCGATCAATGGCAAGTGTGTAACATCGATCAATCTTGGTCTTGTACCATCGATCGACGCCAATATAGTGTCGTCGATCGATGACAGTCTTGTATTTCGACTCTCTCAATGATTAGCTACGGATTTTTCTCTTCTAAATGTTCCAAAAGCTTCAAGTATCTCAATATATCACCAAAACATATATGGACCTGTAAAGATCTTAAAACATAATCTAGACACACATAATCATAATAGACCCTAAATAGAGCCTATAATATGGTCTGAAAATAGTAATAAATAGCATATATATCAAAGAGCCACATGCAATAGGGAGACAACTAATATAAATATATGACTTGACTCTTGAATTCTCCATGCAGCCAACTTAAGCCTTTCAAGGTAATCCGCTATAAAGACCATGATGTTGTCTCGGACTTCCTCTCTCAAGAAACAAAAGAATGGAATATAACACGCATTGATGAAATGTTACAAGACTTGGCTCACCATATCCTGAACAGTCACCTAAGCTTGTTAGGTTCTGAGGACATATTTATCTGGTCTTAACACAAGACACGTACTTACACTGCAAAATCTGGTTATGTCCTCGATGAAGTGGACACTAAACTGATCGATGAGCGCACTCTTTATAGGAGAAAAATTTGATTGAATGAAGTTTATCTTGTGCCCTCCACTCATGCCCAAACTCAAGATTTTTCTCTTGGATATTAGGTCATAATGCACACTTACTAGGGATAAATTATAGAGAAGAGAACTTTAGCTCAAACAAATTTTTATAGAAAAAGATCTCAAGAGACTGTTATGCATACTTTTTTCGATGCGGCTTCACAATGGAGGTCTGGGCCATGGGACCTTGGAATACACCTAGGGATGTTAATGTAGGGTACAATAACCTAGCCCAACCCAATCCACAAATAACCTGACCCAGTTTATGCCCAACCCACTAAAACCCATAAACACTACGGTTGAAATTCAAACCCAGAAAATAGCCCAATAGGGTATATGTTTACTCATGGCTACCCAAGATACTAATTTATTTGTTCTAAAGACATTATTAAAATATTAGTTTTTTTGTATATATAATTAAATTATACATTTTATACACCACTAAAAAGATAATTTTAAAATCTATGGATATATTTAAAATCACAATTATATTAAGCACTATAAATTTCGAATAACATGACAACAAAGTTATTACTAATAATAATTATGGCAAAATATACTAATGTATGCACATGAATCATGATGATAGCCTGAATTTTAGACTCTAAATTGTAACGTAAACATAACAAAAAAAATTTAAACACTTACAAAAGTGACATGACAAAGTAAAAAGCAAGGGGTCTCATAATATAGTGAAAACATAAACATAACTTTGCTCTAAAATAAATGGTTCATTGATAAAGTCATATAAAGTGGTGTTTATGACTGCTAATGACTCGGACTCGGTGATTGTTCGTCTCACCACTTTGCATAGGAAGGCTCTTGTCCACTGGAGTCTCTCTCATCGTCTAGTTCCTCACATAATATTGTCAATAATTAATTATTTTCAGTGAATACTATATTATTACATAAAAACCAAATTAACTCATTATAAAATGATTACTACTTACAGAGCAAGAAGGCACTTGAATCTCATACTCTTGAAGTACTTGCAACATTTGTATCTGCTTCATCTTTATCATCAAAATAATCCTCAACATCACCTAAAATTTAAATATAAATTAATCGAATATATACATATATATATAATATATATATATATATATATATATATATATATATCACAATCCTCTCAAATGAAAATCAATATTTACCTTCAAATTCTGCATAACCTCGAAGCCAGTTACGAGTGCATATTAATGCTTGCACATTTTTTGGAAGAAGCCGATTTCGATATGGAGTTAACACACGACCTCCAATACTAAAAGCAGACTCTGATGCCACTGTAGTTATTGGGATACTGAGAACATCTAATGCTAGGGAAGCTAAATCACCATGGCGATGCCCATTCTCTTTCCAATAGCTCAAAACTTCTATATCTGCAAAAGTTTTTACGGGAAGCCTCGTCTCTTCTAAATACAATTCTAAACTCGTCTTTGTGTTATCTGAACCATGTTGAATACTCCTCTCAAGTTCAAAAAGATCCTATATTATTGACACAAAAGATAGTAATAAGAGAAGAATTAGACAAGAACAATAAACATAACCAACTTTGAACTTCTAAAATCAGGCAAGAACAATAAACATAACCAACTTTGAACTTCTAAAATCAGACAAGAACAATAAACATAACCAACTTTGAACTTCTAAAATCCGACAAGAACAATAAACATAACCAACTTTGAACTTCTAAAATCAGACAAGAACAATAAACATAAACAACTTTGAACTTCTAAAATCAGACAAGAACAATAAACATAACCAACTTTGAACTTCTAAAAATCAGACAAGAACAACAAACAAAACCAACTTATTTCTGAAAATCAGACACGAGTAACAAATATAACCAACTCTGAACTTTAAAAATCAGACAAGAAGATGGAAAAAAGAGGCAAGCTTACAGAGTTCAAGTCGTCTTCAAGAGGTGATTCATTAAGAAGTTCATCTGGAGTTGGTGTTGCTGAATAGTTAGAAGATGATCGCGTCCAAGGCTTACTCGAATATTCTTTGTACAACTCCTTCAAATTCTTAACTACAACTTCAACTTTTTTCTCAGAAGTATTTGAATCTAGCTTATCAAAAGCTGATTTGAGTATTTAAGTCTTAAACCTTGGATCCAAAATAGCTCCCATGGCTAAAAGAATACTATACTCATCCCAATACTTTGCAAACTTGGTTTGCATTCTCTTAGCCATTAACTTCAAATCTTAATCATCACAATTTGCATATCTCCTTAATAGCAACTCTATGTTCCACACTTGTATGAAGTATATATTAGCTGTTGGATACTTCACACCAGAAAATATGTAATGATGGTGCTAAAAGGCTTCAAGAACTCACAAATCTTCTGTCCACAATCCCATTTTTCCTCCGAAGAAAATGTGTTATAACTCCTATCACATACTTTGAAACTAACAAAGGCCTTACAAAATTTAAGAGCGCTTGCAAGCATCTCATAAGTGGAGTTCCAACGAGTGGGTACATCCAAAGACAATCCTGAACCACTCCTAATCACTCTCAACACAAGCAGCAAAAGAATCTTTCCTTGATTCAGAGGCTTTCACATACTTCACGTTATCACGTATATTCTCCAAAAGACCATTAGCTAATTCCAATCCTTCCTTCACTATAAGAATCAAGATATGGGCACAACACCTCACATGTAAAAACTTTCCAGCACATGGCAATTTCTTCCCACTAATCATCTGAAGACGATGTTTAAGAATCTTTTGCATACTAGTATTACTAGTAACATTATCCAAAGTGAAAGAGAAAACTTTATTTTCTAAGCCATACTCCTTCAAGCAATCCAACACCTTTTTAGCTATTTCTTCACCCGTGTGAGGAGGCTTGATATCACAAAATGCCAATATCTTATTGTTTAAGATCTAACCCTCGTCAATATAGTGAGCAGTCAAACAAATGTATCCCATCACCGTGCTGCGAGCTGACCAAAGATCTGCCGTAAAACAAACTCGACTTTTGAGATTTGCAAAAAGTCTTTTGAGCTTTGTTTTCTCCATCTCATATCTTCTAAAGACATAACCAGCAGCAGTTTGTCTGAATATATGCTCACACTTTGGGTTCAAATATTTATCTCTTGCCCTAACCTTATCATACTCTACATACCAAAAAGGCAAATCATGATAGATAATAATCTCACTAGTCATTTCGCGATCTACTTTGTGATAATACTTCCTTTCATCATTGCCATTACTTTCATTCTTGGGCTTCATTGGACAGATTTCTAAATACCGTTTCAAAGATGATGTTCCATTCCTAACTTCTATTATTAACTCCTTACTGCAATACATGCAACAACCTCTGTTCTTTCCATCTATCCCTAGACCTATCACTATGTACTCCTTCCAAACATCAGCCTTTAAACGTTTGTTAGAATGAAATACCGTTTGTGTTGGTTGAGTCACTTGAGTATCACTGTGGGATGCTTGAAGTTCAGCTTCATTCTCCTCTCTATCCTCATTCATTTGCTCATTTTCAAGTTCTTCAAGTACTCTAAGTGACTGGGAGTCCATCTACATATAAAAAAAAAATTATGTTATTTTTCTGTCCCCTTAAGTGAAAACAAAAAACAACATAAAAAGAAAGAGAGAGAAGCTATCCGGAAACAAATCCTCAAACGTGTTTCAACCACATACCACAATATCTTTCTTTCCTCTGTTATATAAAGATTTCTTGTAACCAAATAATAATGTAAGGAGAAAGAAGTGAATGAAATAATTATACAGTTTATCAATGTTCTCTTGTTTATTCACACATGGGAGCGTGTGTGTGCTGCGTCTTGGTTACTTTGATGTAAATGTATAATTCTGAA
Source organism: Moricandia moricandioides (assembly GCA_905132885.1). Classification (NCBI taxonomy): domain Eukaryota; kingdom Viridiplantae; phylum Streptophyta; class Magnoliopsida; order Brassicales; family Brassicaceae; genus Moricandia; species Moricandia moricandioides. The sequence continues at coordinate 29,461 of CAJHQQ010001804.1, forward strand.
GCATCAAGGTCATAGAGAGTTTAAAACCAAACAAAAGTTGTATCGAGTTCAAGACTATGGTTTTTGTGGTTATGCTTCTGTTTCATAAAAGTATTCAAGTTTACCAAAGACAAGATTGTTCATCTTTAACTGAATCTTAATGGTTAAACTCATATATGAAAAATAGAATCAAATAAGAGAGATAGAGCTAGACTAGAGAGGATCCTAGAATCTAAGAGTAGTAAACAAAAGGTTCTTACTTGTAAAGAGGATCTCAGTCAGTCATGGCAACAAAAACAAGGATCTACGGTAAAAACTGAACCACAACTTCTATATCAGTCATAGTAAACTTTTGTTGTTGTTGTTTCTAACAAAACGAAGCTAGAGGAGAGAGATAGAGAGCAAACCTGATGATGGGTTCGTTGCAGATATGGTTTCTTAAAACTTGATGTTTCTACAAGATTCGTTTCCTGAGACAAGAAGAAAAAAACAGAATCAAAATAACAGAGAGATAGAGCGCCAGAGAGAGAGAGAGAGAGAGCCAGAGAGAGAGCCAGAGAGAGCGCCAGAGAGAGAGAGAGAGAGAGAGAGAGAGAGAGAGAGAGAGAGAGAGAGAGAGAGAGAGAGAGAGAGAGAGAGAGAGAGAGAGAGAGAGAGAGAGAGAGAGAGAGAGAGAGAGAGAGAGCAAACCTGATGATGGGTTTTGTTGCAGAGATGGGTTCTTAAAACTTGATGATGTTTCTAGAAGATTTGTTTCCTGAGACAAGAAGAAAAAAACAGAATCAAAATAACAGAGAGAGAGAGAGAGAGAGAGAGAGAGAGCCAGAGAGAGAGTGCCAGAGAGAGAGAGAGAGAGAGAGAGAGAGAGAGAGAGAGAGAGAGAGAGAGAGAGAGAGAGAGAGAGAGAGAGAGAGAGAGAGAGAGAGAGAGAGAGAGAGAGAGAGATAGAGAGAGAGACATAGAGAGAGAGAGCGCCAGAGAGAGAGAGAGTATCTGGAGCTTGAGAGAGACACAATTTCAAAATTCAGATTGATCGAGATAGAAGAAGAAGAAGAAGAAGACGTCTAGGTCTTTCCACCACGACACCTTTTTTTTTAATTGTGGGTACTCAATACCCTATTGGGTTAACCCAAACAAAAATAAACTCTAAAATAGTGAACCCATTAAAACCCAAAAAATTTTAGAAAGGTAAAAATCCAGCCTATTAATATTGGGTTTGGGTAAATCCATGGGTAATAACCCATTTTAAGATCCCTAAATACACCCTTTCAGTCGGACTTCAACAGACTGGAAAAAATAATCTCCCCTCCCTTGGGATATCTAGCAATGCCTTCTCTTGGATCCTTTGGGCCATCTATTGTGTGTGAATTTTAGTAATTTAGTGAGTGCTTAAATGAGATTAAGAAAGAGTTTGTTGCTGGAAATGTGAAGAATAGTAAGAACAGGAGAGAGAGAGAGTGAGGGATTTCGTGAGTGATAGAGAGAGAAGGAGAGAATATGATTTCCTTGCTTGATTTAGTTTCTGGTACAAGCCTTTTAATAGGCAAAATAAAACATAAACAAATACACAAGCTGACAAGAGATATATTAAACAAATAGGACTGAGGGAAGGCAGAGGCACGCCCAGACTTGTTGGAAATGGACAGGAAGGGACATAGGTTTTGTCCAGACATGGTGGAAAGGGACAGGACCTAAATGGGTGTCTCCTTATCTTGGCATGTGATCTTCTTCTTCCCTAACGTCTCTCTGCTCCTCTGGTGACCAGATCACATGATCTGATTTAAATAAGTCTCCTTCCCTCTCAAGCTAACCCTTTCCTTGTCTTGTAAGCCAAGTTAGGTCAGTGTAGACCTAAACTGTACGGAACAACTTCATTTGATCATTCTGGATCCTTCTCTTGCCATACTCTCTTCATCTTTGTCTTTTATGTCTTCATGTCAACACTTGCTTCTCTTGCTCTTTATTTCTTCATGTCAACACTCCCCCTCAAGCTTGACCATGTGGAAAAGTCAAGCTTGGAAGCCAGCATTCTCTCATTAAAACCTCAGCTAGTAAAAACCGCATGGGACAAAAACCACACCAAGGAAAAAGAGTAGAACACTTCATGGCAAGAGGATCAGTGACATGTGAGATCTATGAGTCCAATCTTTGGATGAATGAACTCACAGACTTTGGAGCTAGCAGCCTTGGTAAAGATGTCAGCTAGCTGGTCTTCACTTCTGGTACAGCAAGGCAAGATGACTTTCTGCTCCACGGCTTGCCTCACCTTATGACAATCCACCTCAATGTGTTTAGTTCTCTCATGGAACACATTGTTGGAAGCTATGTGTATTGCAGCCTGGTTATCACAGTGCATGGTGATGGGTGTGGTAGTCTCAATTCCCAAGTCCTTAAGCAACCCTTTAATCCAAATCAGTTCACTTGTGAGCTTTCTCATGGCTCTATACTCTGCCTCAGCACTTGAACATGAGACCACCTTCTGCTTCTTGCTCTTCCATGTTACTAAATTACCTCCAATGAAAGTACAATAGCCGGTTGTAGACCTCCGATCTATCCTATCTCCAGCCCAATCAGCATCACAATAACCAACTATCTCAGTACTCTTGTTGCAACCCATCCAAACTCCTTGTCCTGGTGCTTCTCTTAAGTACCTCAGAATTCTTTCAACCATGTTCCAATGATGTATCTTGGGGGCTTGCATATGTTGGCTTACTTGGTTGACTGCGAAGCACACATCTGGTCTTGTGATAGTGAGATATATGAGTTTTCCCACCATTCTCCTATAGTGCTTCACATCTTCATAAGCCTTGTCTTCATACTCCCCCTCACGCATTACTTTGTATCCCTCCTCTAAAGGTGTTTTAGCAGCTCTACCACCAAGGTCTCCAGCTTCCTTTAATACATCAAGGGTGTATTTCCTTTGAGACAGAAACAGTCCCTCCTTGGATCTACACATCTCAATCCCAAGAAAATATTTGAGCTCTCCCAAATCCTTGATATCAAATGTTGCCTTGAGGAATGCTTTGGTGGAGTTGATCCCCTCTTTATCGCTGCCTGTGATGATGATATCATCCACATAGATGAGAATAACAATGATCCCTTTCTGGCTGGTGAGAGTAAACAAAGTGTGATCAGCTTCAGATTTCACAAACCCTCTTCCATTAAGGGTTGTGCTCAGTTTGTGATACCAGGCTCTTGGAGATTGCTTCAGACCATAGATTGCCTTCCTCAGCCTCAATACATTACCAGGTTTGACCATGTTTTCCATCCCTGGTGGAGGCCGCATGTATACTTCATCTTCTAGCTCTCCTTGTAAGAATGCATTTTTGACATCCATTTGCCAAATATCCCATTCCAAATTCACAGCAAGAGAGAGCAAAATCCTTATGGTGTGAAGCTTTGCCACTGGTGCAAAGGTTTCAAGATAGTCCTCACCATATACTTGAGTGTAGCCTCTTGCTACCAGCCTGGTCTTCTTCCTCTCAGGTTTCCCATTGGCTAAGTACTTAATTGTGAACAACAGCATGCTTGTTACTGCCTTCTTGCCTTTGGGAAGTTCAATTTCAAACCAGGTTCCATTTTTCTCCATAGCACCCATCTCATCTCTTACTGAATCTCTCCATTCCTTAATTGCTATAGCCTCTTCATATGACCTTGGTATGTAAGCCTCATCAAGGTTAGTGATGAAAGCTTGATGATCCATAGGATATTGAGCTAGGGAGCATGTTGCTTGTATAGGATGAGCTACAGTTTGTGAGTTGAAGTAGACCCTTGTGTTGATCCAATTAGAGGCCAGCTGTTTGATTCTAGTACTCCTCCTTAGTACTGGTTGTGATTCTTCATTTTGAACCTCTTCTTCATTGGCTGAGGGTTGGTTCTCATTTACCACTGGTGCTTCTTGATCTTGTTGCTCATCTTGACCATGAATTGGTGCTGAGTTTTCGGATTGTGGCTCAGCATTGTTGCCCCCCTCATGGTCAAGGTGGGGAATCTCCTGACCCTCAAACTCATCAGTAGTGGTCTCAGCTTCACTAGACTGAGTGGGAGCTTGTCTAGCCTCATCTGGTTCAGTACCTCTCTTATCCATAGGTATACTGATCCCAATACTCTCCATTACCCGTCGAAGATTGTTTGCTCTATCCGAGGTTGATTGGGATAGATTCTCAAGTTCACTCCTATCTTTGTTGTTGTAGTATCCTCTAGATTCCACAAACTTCACATCTCGAGATACCAGGACTCTCCTAGTCTCTGGTTCATAACACTTATAACCCTTTTGGTTTGGAGAGTAGCCAATGAACATAGCTCTTGTACTCTTGGCCTCTAGTTTATTTCTTTGCTCTCCTGGTATCAAGACAAAGCAAGGACACCCAAACACACGCATATGATCAATAGATGGTCTAGTTTTGTTCAATACCTCAAATGGAGATTGGTCTTGAAGAATTCTGGTTGGAATCCGGTTGATCAAGTAGCATGCTGTCATGAATGCATCTCCCCAAAACCTTTTAGGTACACTTGTATGGAACATCATGCTCCTGGCCACCTCCATCAGATGTCGATTTTTCCTCTCAGCTACACCATTTTGTTGTGGTGTGTAAGGACAGCTAGTTTGATGAATGATCCCATGCTGAGCTAGATATTTCTTAAATGCTTGACTAGTGTACTCTCCACCATTATCAGACCTGAGAATCTTCAACTTGGCATTGAAATGGTTGGAAACATGATTATGGAAGTTCTTGAATGCCTCCAGCACCCGGTCTTTTGTCTGAATCAGAGTCACCCATGTGTATTTTGACTTCTCATCAATGAAGGTGACAAAGTACTTGTTATTCTCTCTGGAAAGACACGGTGCTGTCCACACATCAGAATGAACCAGGTCGAAACACTTCTCATAGATAGTGATAGACCTTGGAAAGACTGTCCTACAATGCTTCCCCAAGATACATGCTTCACATTCATCATTCTGAAACACCATACCCGGAAGCATCAAGTTCAATGCTCTAGTATGGGGATGTCCCAATCTAGAGTGCCATATGGTGCTCTCAACCCCATTAGAAGCACTGATCAGGCAGTGAGCAGGCGTTGCACCAGATATCTTAGTCTTCTCTAGGTGATACAGTTCCTGATGGTTGTGCCCTCTACCAATAACATGCCATGTCTTCAAGTCTTGAAACTCAACCTCATCAGGTCTAAAGACAACTTGAAAATTCAGATCAACGGTTGCTCTTTTCACTGATAGCAAATTTGATGTAAACTGAGGCATATACAAGGCAGTTGATTCTTTATCAAACAACCTAAGGTTCCCTATCCCTTCTATCTTAACCTTATCACCATTTGCTATAAGCACATTCCCTGAGGCAGGTTTGATATTACTAACCAGGTTCCTATCACTAGTCATGTGATGGCTAGCTCCTGAATAATCTATAATAATGGGTTTAGAGTCAGGAGAATAATTACCAACCTCCTTGGGTGAGATAAGGGCCTTGGCAGCTTTTATAAAGGCATCAAAGTCTCTTCAGGTCACTGGACCATCAGAATTGGTCGCCCCTGCCATACTCCTCCATGTTCCTCCTTCATTAAAATCACCACAGAATGCTGAATACATGGTTCTTCCTTCAATTACTTGATACTCAAACTCCTTGAGCTCAAATGTACTCGGCTGGCTTCCTTGGGAACTTGGCAGCTTCCTTTCTTGAATAATATGACTTATCAGACTTTTGCAGGGTAAATCCAAGTTTAGGAGAAGACTGAAAACTTTGTCTTGCTCATAGACAGCTTGAAGACTCTCCCATAGATTCCCATAAATATTTTGAAGCTTCTCCCATAGATTCTGGGCGATTCTGATGTGATAATGATCCTCCAAGATCTGTTCAGACAGAGAGCTGTGTATAATTCCAAGTGCTTGCTGTTCCTCTTGAACCCACTTGGCTTCATGCTTCATACAAGTAGCCTGACTATCCTCTTGAGCCATCCTCTTTGAAATTTCAGCCTCCATGATATGGTTGTCCCAAAGTCCATGACTTCCCAAGGTAACTCTGGCCACTCTTGACCATAAAAGATAGTTAGGACCCTCTAGGGTCACTGGAATAAGGTTCTCGTTCTTCATTTTCTTGGTCGAAATCACCTTTACTCAATTTAAGTAGACTTTTCCATTTTTGGCAATTTCTGGAGCTGGAAATGATGAACAGCTGAAGAACAAGATGAACTTTGCCAAAAATAGCAATGAAACTCAGAGAATTTGCGGAAGTAAGTAAAGAGAGTAGGGAGATTTAGGTACAGCTCTGATACCATGTGAATTTTAGTAATTTAGTGAGTGTTTAAATGAGATTAAGAAAGAGTTTGTTGCTGGAAATGTGAAGAATAGTAAGAACAGGAGAGAGAGTGAGGGATTTCGTGAGTGATAGAGAGAGAAGGAGAGAATATGATTTCCTTGCTTGATTTAGTTTCTGGTACAAGCCTTTTAATAGGCAAAATAAAACATAAACAAATACACAAGCTGACAAGAGATATATTAAACAAATAGGACTGAGGGAAGGCAGAGGCACGCCCAGACTTGTTGGAAAGGGACAGGAAGGGACAGAGGTTTTGTCCAGAAATGGTGGAAAGGGACAGGACCTAAATGGGTGTCTCCTTATCTTGGCATGTGATCTTCTTCTTCCCTAACGTCTCTCTGCTCCTCTGGTGACCAGATCACATGATCTGATTTAAATAAGTCTCCTTCCCTCTCAAGCTAACCCTTTTCTTGTCTTGTAAGCCAAGTTAGGTCAGTGTAGACCTAAACTGTACGGAACAACTTCATTTGATCATTCTGGATCCTTCTCTTGCCATACTCTCTTCCTCTTTGTCTTTTATGTCTTCATGTCCACACTTGCTTCTCTTGCTTTTTATTTCTTCATGTCAACATTGTGCTCACAATCAATTGTTATTCCAGAACATAGGATCTTCAGCTTTGGACACAATGATCAAATTTAGTTGCGGCTAAGGAATGGGAAAACCCACATTTCTCTTTTTCCCATTTCCAACCCCAAACATTTCATCCTACATTCCTCGAAAATGCCACAAGAATCCATCATTTGTAACTTGGGCGCATCCTGGAAACTGGACTCATCATCATCAGGCTTCAGTTGGATCTTCTTCAACATTGATTCCACATAATTCAACTAAGGATCATCATTCCACTCACATGTCTCATCTTCCCTTATGGCGGTAGCGACGTTAGCAGGTTCTACTTCATGCCTCAGCTTTAAAAATCGGACACATCATGCTTTTATCAGATTCCTAAGAGCTCATCGGTGCTGTCACTTGAAACAAATATCATCATAAATTTTTGAGATTCCTGCGGACATCGTCTCTCTCACCTCTTCATTTTGTTTTATTCCAAGAACCCTTAATGGGCTAGCGGATCTCTGGGAAAGGCCTGCTTGTATCACAAAACATCTATTTTGAGCCCATCTAATTAGAAGGTCTTAAATGAATTGAAAATTTGTGTTTAAAAAAACGTTATCAATAATTTAAAAGACTTAAGAATTAGAAAAGAAAAAAATAACAAAGCTGGGTAGATCCATAATTTGGTTTAACTTATGAATCTAATACCAAAAGAGTTTAAAGATAAAAATCTGTCAATAAACAACATCCAAAATGATCAAAGAGTAATAAGAAATGAGATAAGAATTTTGGAACGAAAAAAACCGGATAAGTGTTAAAAAGTTATAATGAGCCAAAAAAATATTAGTATTAATTGAGCTAAGTTCGATTTTTAATCCACATTAAAGATATTTGTATTTATAAAACATATTATTGGTCCAAGTTCAGATCGGACACTGCATCGACATTTTTCATCCTTTGTCATTCTATTATTCAGTGTATCATCACTTTCACTTATCACATGCAAATATATGATATTTGAGACTTGATCAGATAATTGCATGAAATATAATCACAAGTTTAAATAAGCTTTAATAGTTGTTTAGTTGTCACCAATAATGCTTGAAGGGTTTTATATTGTTTAAATGAGTTTCATACATCGTCCGATTCTTTTGATGCCAAAAATTGGGTTTGTTAGGACTGTCCGGTTGTATGGTAGCTTGACTCTCCGCTTGCATACTGCTTTGTTACATTTAACCTATGCGAATCACTTTCGACCCTGTTAGTTTATAAGAATTAAAGAGAGATTTAGTCAAGAACTGAGAAGTTCTGGTCAAGAACATCAAGGGAGAGAGAGAGAGAGAGAGAGAGAGAGAGAGAGAGAGAGAGAGAGAGAGAGAGAGAGAGAGAGAGAGAGAGAGAGAGAGAGAGAGAGAGAGAGAGAGAGAGAGAGAGAGAGAGAGAGAGAGAGAGAGAGAGAGAGAGTTTAGGGAATAAAAATAGATTTATTTTTCTTGCTTGCTTTAGATGATTACATTTCTATTTAAAGAGAAACAAACAAAGGCTTCCAGACTAGAAATAATAAACTATGCTAGACAAGAGAGGACAAGATAAACAATAAACAAAGGATGTGGGAGGAACAATCCAAATTGTCCCACTGTCTTGGACCAGAACCAGAGAGGGACAGTGACTGGTCCCCAATGGCTGGATCCCTTTCTTCACATGTGATCTCACTTCTTTGCTTTTCAAAATATCTTCATTGCCTTACACAAAATAAGCAGGGACTTCCGGAATCATCTTAGGTCCGCTCTCTTCTTTTCTTTGCGTGCAAGACACCCAATAAACCCTAGGTTGTAAGGACATGCTTGTCTCACAAGTAACCTCAGATCAAAATGTTTCTTGCTTATTACTGTTTCATCTCAACATTCCCCCTCAAGCTTGACCATAGGGGCTGGTCAAGCTTGGAAACCATGAAGCATTCCCTCATTAAAACTTTTAGCTTGGAAAAACTACTTGGGAGAAAACCAAGCCAAAGAAAAAGAGTAGAACACCCCATGGCTAAAAGGATCAGTGAGATGAGAGATCTTTGAGTCCAAGCTTTGAATGAATGAACTCACAAACCTTTGAGCTTGCTGCTTTGGTGAAGATGTCGGCTAACTGATCTTCACTTTGAGTATAGCAAGGCAGGATTATTTTCTGCTCCACGGCTTGTCTGACCTTACGGAAATCAACCTCAATGTGTTTCATCCTTACATGGAACACATTGTTGGATGCTATGTGGATTGCTGCCTGGTTGTTACAACGCATAGTGATGGGAGTGTTAGTCTCTATACCAAAGTCTTTTAGCAAATTCCTGATCCAAATCAGCTCACTAGTAGGCTTCTTCATTGCTCTATATTCTGCTTCAGAACTTGAGCATGGTAATATATTCTATTTCTTGCTCTTCCAAGTGACAAAGTTGCCTCCAATGAAGGTGCAGTAGCCTGTTGTAAAGCTCATGTCTACTCTATCTCTAGCCCAATCTGCATCACAATACCGAACAATTTATGTGCTCTTGTTACATCCCAACCATACTCCTTGTCCTGGTGCTTCTTTTAGGTATCTCAAGATCCTCTCCACCATGTTCCAGTGATGTATCTTGGGCGTTTGCATATATTGGATGACTTGATTCACAGCAAAGCACACATCTGGCCTTGTGATGGTAAGATAAATAAGCTTCCCAACCATTCTCCTATATTGCTTATCTTCAATCTCCCCCTCACGCAAGACCATGTATCCATATTCTAGTGGTGTCTTAGCAGCTCTTCCACCTAGATCACCTGTCTCACTCAACAAATCAAGTGTGTACTTCTTTTGGGATAGGAACAGCCTCTATTTAGATCGGCATATCTCTATCCCCAAAAAGTACTTTAACTCACCCAAGTCTTTGATATCAAATGATGATTTAAGAAAGTTTTTAGTTAAGATAATACCTTCCTTGTCACTTCCACTGATGATGATATCATCCACATACACTATTATCACCAAAATTCCTTGTGGACTGGTTAGGGTGAAGAGTGTGTGATCAGCTTCATATTTCACAAATCCTCTTCCATTTAGGGTGGTATTGAGTTTTTGATACCATGCTCTTGGAAATTGCTTCAACCCATAGATGGCTTTCTTGAGTCTAAGGACATTTCCAGGCTTGACAAGGTCCTCTAGGCCAAGAGGTGGTCTCATGTAGACTTCGTCTTCAACCTCTCCTTGTAGGAAAGCATTCTTTACATCCATCTGCCTTAGATCCCACTCCAAGTTGACTGCAAAAGGAGAGAATGATCCTTATGATGTGAAGCTTAGCTACTGGTGCAAAGGTGTCCGGTTAGTCTTCTCATAAGTTTGAGTAAACCCTCTTGCAACAAGCCTTGTCTTGTGCCTCTCCACAGTACCATCAACATTGTTTTTGATTGTGAAGATCCACATGCTTGTTACTGCCTTCTTGCCTTTTGGAAGTTCCATTTCATACCAAGTGTCATTTACAATCATGGCATTGGTTTCATTCCAAACTGAGTCTCTCCACTCTTTGTGTTCCATAGCTTCTTCGTAATACCTTGGGATGTATTCTTCGTCCGACTCTCCAATGAACACTACATGTTCCATAAGATATTGAGTTATAGAACACATAGCTTCAATAGGATGGGCTACTGCTTGGGAGTTGAAGTAGACTCTTGTGTTGGCCCAATTGGAAGGTGCACGCCCAATCCTTGCGCTTCTTCTACAAGGCTGAACATTTTCTTCAGTTGGTGTTCCCTTACCATCCGTAGGCTGATCCTCCCTCACCACTGACCCATTTTCTTCTTGTTGCTCATCGTTATCATGAGATCATGAACCTTCTTGTGGTTCCTTGTGGTTCCCCCTTCAGGATCAAGGTGAGTAACCTCAACAGCTTCATTTTCAGAATACTCATTTGATTCTTCATGTGGTGGAGGTTGATGGTCTTGTCTTGGTTCATCGTCAGCTACAACCCTCTCTTTTGGTATATTGATGCCTAGACATTACCCTCCTCAAATTCTCAGCCCTATCTGAGGCTGATTTTGATAGTTCTTTCACCTCATCCCAAACATTTTCATCATAAAAACCTCTGGACTTAACAAAGCTCACATCTCTAGAGATTAAAACTCTTCTGGTTTCCGGTGAATAACACTTGTATCCCTTTTGGTGAGGTGGGTAGCCAATGAACATGGCCCTGTTGCTCTTTGGTTTAAGCTTGTTCCTTTGTTCTCGTGGAGTTAAGACAAAGCATAAGCAACCAAATACTCGAAGGTGATATATATATGGTCAATGTTTGTTTAATACCTCATGTGGAGACTTGTCTTGAAGAACCTTGGTAGGGATTTTATTGATCAAGTAGCAAGTTGTCATCCCAACATCTCCCCAAAATCTCTTAGGTACATTGGTATGGAACATCATACTTCTAGCCACCTCCATAAGATGTATATTCTTTCTCTCAGCCACACCATTTTGTTGTGGAGTATATGGACAGCTGGTTTGATGGATCACCCCATGTTTTGCTAAGTGTTGCTTGAATGCACTGCTGGTGTATTCTCCTCCATTATTTGATTTAATATTTTTTTATCTTGGCATTGTAATGGTTAGAAACGTAAGTTTTAAAATTTATGAATGCATCTTACACTCTATTTTTTGATTGCAGTAGAGGGATCCATGCATACTTTGATTTCTCATCTATGAATGTCACAAAATACTTATGATGTTCTCTAGATGCACATGGAGCAGTTCACACGCCATAGTCAATTAAATCAAAGAAACTTTCATAGAGTGTACTAGATTTAGGAAATACATTTTTGCAATGCTTTTCTAAGATACAAGCTTCACAATCTTTTTGAAATGAAATACTATGCAACATGATGTTCAAGGCACGAGAGAAAGAATAGACATCTTATTGACACTTATTCCTTTAATTGGTATTTTTTCTCCATTAGCAATCATAACATTTCCTAAGGCAGGAACACTATTTTTAATCAAGTTTAGATCACTAATCAAGTGGTGGCTAGTTCCTAAATCTATAACTAAGAGTTTTGACAATTCATAACCAGTTAGAGCATTCATGGAGACACCACTATTTGAAGCATGTAAAGAAGTACAAAGTCTGTTACCAAAATGGTCCTTGAGGAGTTTGATGAGAGCCTCAATGTCTGATCGCTTGATGGCTTCATCTTGAGTGTTCCTCAAGGTTGAACAGCTACTGGATGCCAAAGCCTTTCCCTCACCAGCTGAATTGCTAGAGCACATGATCCCTGGAGCAGTTTGCTCACCCATATCACCAGAGATGTTGGCTCTTGCATCATTCTAGGGACACTACAAGAAAACACGTACTTAACAACGAAATTTTACGAGAAAATTACTTCGTTGTAAGTGTACTAGTGCATTACAAGGACATTACGATGAATCATATATTCGTCGTAATGGCCTTGTAATGTTACGAGGAAAATATTTTTTCGTAATGTTACAAGGACTTTACGACGAAATATATGTTTGGTGAAAATGTGTTTATAGTGTGCTTTACAGAAGTAAATTCATTGTAAAATCATTGTGAGCTACTTGTAATAGCTTAGTAAATTGTTTCGTTGTAAATTCGTTGTTATATCTTCACCTACCAAATTCGGAAATTTCCTATATATATGTTCATTCTCATAACATATCACACAAACGAAAAAAAAAAAAAAAGAATACAAAAAAATGTCGGATGGTAGAAATATTTACGAGTTACGGAGTTGGATGTATACGCACAAGGATGTTGATGGTAGAGTGACCGATGTACTTCTCAGGGTGCTAGAGACATTCATGTACCAGGCAGGCAGTACGTCGATCACGCAAGAAAGTGGTAAGATGTTTTGTCCTTGTCGAAAGTGCAAGAATTCAAAATTTTCCCGTAGTGAAACTGTATGGAAACATTTATTAAACAAAGGTTTTACACCACATTACTATATTTGGTTTCAACATGGAGAGGGTTATGGTGGAAATGAAGTTAGTAGTAGTAATAGTAACTTTCAGGATGCTTGTAATAGGCAAGAACTATATCATTTGCATAATGAATATAGTTACCATCAGGAGGAACAAATGGTAGATCATTATATGGTTCATGACATGATTACTGATGCATTTTTACCTTAAACCACTACAACAATAGCTGCTGAAAGTGAAAATGTTGAAGAACCAAACTTAGATGCGAAAAGGTTTTATGAGATGTTAGCTGCTGCAAATCAATCAATCTACCCTGGTTGTAGAGAATGTCTCTCTAAATTGTCTCTAGCATCTAGGATGATGAATATTAAAACAAATCATAGTTTACCTGCAAATTGTATGGATGCATGGGCCAAATTTTTTAAAGAGTATTTGTCAGAAGACAATGTGTCTGCTGAATCTTATAATGAGATTCAAAATTTGGTTTATAGTCTTGGGTTGCCTTCAGAGATGATAGATGTTTGCATCGACAACTGCATGATCTACTGGGGATAATGAGAAGTTAGAAGAGTGTCGTTTCTGCAAGAAGCCACGACTCAAACCGAAAGAACGTGGGAGGAATAGGGTACCGTACCAAAAGATGTGGTACCTACCATTTACAGACAGGTTGAAAAGATTATATCAATCTGACAGGACTGTTGGAGCGATGAGATGGCATGTTAAAAATGTTCAGAGGGATGGTGAGATAGCTCATCCGTCAGATGCAAGAGCGTGAAAATATTTCAACACGGTACACCCAGATTTTGCTAGAAATATTCAGAATGTCTATCTTGGGTTATGCACAAATGGATTTAGTCCATTTGGAATGTCTGAGAGACAATATTCTTTGTGGCCAGTCATTCTTACGCCCTACAACCTACCAGCGGAGATGTGCATGGAACAAGAATTTATATTCTTGACCATATTAGTCCCTGGTCCTAAGCATCCAAAACGGTCGCTAAATGTTTTTCTTCAAGCAATACCAGGAATATCTGCAACTAAGATGGAGAAACGAAAAGATCAACACTTTGTCAAATGGTTAGAGTCAGGTAAATTTATATGGTAAACACTATAGTATAATATGTATTCTAACGGTATTAATTTTTTGTTAGTTGATTATGATGATCCACACTACCCGGTATGGTTTCATGATTTGGTCTTAGGCCCTGTAGCAAAAGTGACCACATCACCTATGTATTTCACACGAGGTTTTACCTTTCACGCTTACAAGTATGAAAGACGACATACAACACGTAACTACGGAGTGTGTGTGACAGGCGAAATAGACTTTTACGGGATTTTGCAGGAGATTACTGAAGTTGAGTTTGTGGGGTTACTGAAGTTGAAGTGCTTCTCTTCAAATGTGACTGGTTCGACCCCGTTCTGAACAGAGGTACTCGGATTAAGAATTCGGTGTTGCCGATGTCAATTCTAGAAGAAGATACAACAAATTCGAGCCTTTCATCATAGATTCTCAAGCCTGCCAAGTTAGCTTCATTCCATACCCACGCCTTAGAGATTCTGGAATAACTTGGTTACAAGCTATCAAAATTACTCATCGTGGACGAATAGTTGCTGGAGAAGAACCACCTTTGCAAGAAGAAGCGTGTATCACTGAGGTTGCAGTACCTTGACAACAAACCGATGACATTCTTCTCATTGATCTGGATAACCGTCAATATGAAGATCTTCTCGATGATATGATGGATGAAGCAGGTGAAGACGAGGTTGGTGAAAATGAAGATGATCATTGTACTGATGTTGATGATGACTCGAATGACTCATAATGAATGTAAACAAATGTTTTCAATATTTAAATATGTGTAAGACTTCAATTATATGTGTTAGTCAGTTGGATTTTAGAACTTAAATTTTGGGCTTTAAATAATTAATTGAATTATTAAATTGAAGTTTAAATAATGATATAATTGGAATTTACGGTTAAAAACGATTTCATTAACGGTTTAGGGTTTATATTTGATCACAAAAAAAAAAACTGGGAGTTTAGGATTTAAGGGAAATTGAATGAAGAGTGAAATAAGGATGTGAAGTTATAGATTTGGGTTTTGTAGTTTAGGGATTTGACTTACAGGGTTTTGGATATTTTCCTAGTAAATTCGTCGTAATAAAAAACACGGGCCTGGTAGTTTCGTCGTAATAGGCCCTAGTACATTCGTCTTAATGGAAAACACAGGCTTGGTAGATTCGTCGTAACGCGGGTCCTAGTAAATTCGTCGTAATGCTTCCTATATAATTCGTTGTAGTGGAAGACACACTCGTGGTAAGTTCGTCATAATAGAAAACACGCGCGTGGTAACTTTCTTATAACATTACGTCGAAGTTACTAGGCTTCAAAATTTCTATATATACCAGAGGATCAGTCACGAGGCTTGCCTTGTGTATTCCCCCCCCCCCCCCCCCCCCCCCCCCCAACCTTCTCCTCTGCAACTTCAAGGTATGTGTTTTTTTTAAAAAAAAAATTATAGGATAAGTAGTTAATATGTGGTTAGTTTAGGTGGTTAGATTAAGGAACATAGCGTTATTAGAAATTGATTAGAAAATTTGTCAAACTGTTTAGATTAATTTTAGAAATTGAAAAAAATATATTTAAATACTGATTAGATATTTTTCATTAACTGATTCTACTTTTAAAAAAAATTAGATGTCACCTAGGAGACGACCCACTTATTCCGACATATTTGCATCTCGTGTTGGGACATCATTTAGTTCAGCTCCATCATCTTCTTCAGATCCGGAGGCGGTCCCAGAGTCACATGGAGTTTCTTGGGATCCTCCTCCTCCTTATGCACCCCAGATACATCACTTGATGCCTCCATCTCCTCCTTCATATGAGGCGCCTCCACCGGCTCCACATCTTGCCCCAGGAGCCTATGTTCATCTTGATTTACTTACCCTCCATCTGCATTGTACGCTACATATACAGTGGAGGATCTTTTTCCTTAGCCTGGACGAGCAGGACTAAAGATTTTTGACCCCGACACCCCAGAGGGTACTTAGTGGTAAGTTTTTTATTTTATTAATTTAAATTTTTAACATTATATTTGTTATACTCATCTAATAAGTTCATATTAGTTTCAGGTTTGGCTTTCATAACTGTGTCGGACGTAGCGTTTCTGACACATTCAAAGGCTACTTCGTCGAGGCTCATCCCAACTGGAGTATGACTCCCGAGCACATTAGGACTACGTTGTTCAAATGTTTTGTGGTAACAGTTTCCATTTACTTATTTAATATTTTTTTTTATTCTTTTTATAATTCATTTTTTTAATTTTTGTTTCAGCAAAGGTGGCAATGGTCATTAGCAATCAACGAGAGGGCTAAGGAGGAATTTGTTGCTAGACAAAGATCCGCATTTGCAACACCATCTAAAATTGGAAGGACACGTGGGAGTATTACGGCTATGATGCCAAACCCACCGAGCTCAAGAAAGAGGTATGGGATGGCCTCATCGCCTATTGGAAGTTACCTGGCTCGGTCCGTAAGGCCAACAGTTGCTCTGCTTCCTGTAGGACGAAGGATGCGGATGGTAATTTGCCCATGCTTCACACAACCGGGAAAAACCCCCACGCCGGAGTTCATCTACGAGTTGTAAGTTTTATTAATTTTATGTTTATTTTTTATTTTCCTTAATTTTTATTATTTTATATAAAAATTAGAAACTTACATTTTATATGCTTTTGTAAGCTAAGAAGACCGAAGTGATGCCATGTTTGTCTGATCTATTCAAGATCACTCACCAGAAAGCGAGTGGGGATTTTGTAGATCCACGGTCGGAGAAGCTCTTTCACGACGTGGCTGCTTGAGTTGAAGAGCCCGAGACGCAGCTAACCCAACAGTCTACTGATAGACAGCCCGTCAAATGCCCGTCAAATTGTCTACACATGAGGTGAACAAGATCTTCGAAGAGGTAAATTTTATAAAAAAATTTATATTTTTAATTTTTAATTTCATAATTTTAAGTAAAGTATTTCGTTTCTAGTTTTATAATTATTTGTTTTAAAAGGTCGCTCCACAAAAGAAAGGACAGACAATGGGAATAGGATCCGTTATTGACGTCCCAAATGCGACTTCGTCTTACTCGTCGAGCCGGGATGAGGAGAATGCTCGGTTGAAGGCTCAGGTGGACAACCAAGAAGTTTGTTTGCAGTCTCTGGAGATCTTCTCGACGTTATGGCGGTTGGAAACTGATGCGCCCTTGGATAGCACACCGGGCAAAACAGACATGCATGGCTTGATCATGGGAAGAAGTAAAGATATATGTTCATTGTTTGACTCATATCTTCCAAACAACGAGTCTTCTACGCATGAAATTACTTGGAGAATGTTCTCAACTTAATTATGGATATCCTTGAAGAAGAATCAGATCAAACGAAATTCAGATGTGGGAGTTATGCCATTTACAAACCAGGTGATCTTCAGTTTTCGCGAATTCAGAAATGTGCGCATTCATGTGAGCCGGACCGACACTGCCTTGGAGCTGGATGAGCTAATTGACAATATCTTGGATGAGATGAATACTCAAGTGAGTTGTACTAACACTATCCTAGACGAGCTCAGTTGGATTGACACTCATTTGGACGAGCTGAGCGAGCTAGTTTGATCTTTCGAGCTGGTCGACCATCCGAGAAGATACAATCGGTCAACTCCCTTTATGATGAACCAAGCCAATCTCTTCAAGTTTCTAAGTCATTTCCATGGGCCAAAACTATCAGAAAAGCTAAGGAAAATATGCTTGACGAATAGGCTTGTTTTGGACTGCATTTGAGCCGAAATGTGGATCCAAACATTTCTATGGTTTACAACTTTGCCCAAAAAGTAAAAAAGATATTCCTTGGAATATTTTCTACCAAGCAGTCAAAGGAGAGCCCCAAGACAAGTCAAAACCGTGTGGAATACCAGATCTAGTCTTTGTTTGCAGTCAACACATTTATGTAGTCAAGTCTTTGTTTTCGGTCTTCTATGCCTTGTTTTTAACACATTTTCTTTAGATTTCTACAATTTGTAATCATATAAATAGGGCTAAGAGCCACAAAATAAAACATAGATTGTTTTCCCCTTTTTAGGAGTTTATCTCTTTGTTCTTTGTTTAGAACACTTCTTAGTTTCTTGGTGAGGTTATCTCCAACTTTCGAACCTTCTTTTGTTGGACCGGTGCGTCACATCCGGCAATGATCGAAGTCTGGTAGTATCATTGGGCCTTCCGCAACCCTTTGTGTCACCATTCATTCCACCAGTTCTCTCTTTGGCGATTTCATATCCCGTTAGTCCGATTGAGTGATCATGTCCGAATCTAGGACGTATCAGAAACCCTGTTCTACAAAGAGCGTTGGAGGAGAGACGTCGGAATCTCAGCGGACAAGCGCCTCATGTAGACGAGTCTCAAGACGTTACAAAAGGGAACGAGACCTCCAACAACTACTTCGACAATGTCCAGCTCTAATTTTTTTCTTTTAAAATTTTTCCTATTGTATTATAAATTTAAATATTATTTTATAACTTTTATATATTCAGTTTTTTATATTTAAAATTATTTTAATTTTGAATGTTTTAATTTATAATTTTATTAATATATATTGTTTTATTGAAATTTCCATGTAAAATTTACAAGGACTTTACATGAAATTCCTTGTTCATTCCTCATAATTCATTACGACGATTTAACAAGTTATAACATGTAGCTTCGTCGTAAATAAGACAAGTATTTAGGGAGTATTTTACTAGGAAATGTTACAAGGATTTTACGAGGTTCATTTATTAGGAAAGTACGACGAATCTTTCCCTTCTCGATTACGAAAAAATGTATTCGTTGTAAACGTTACAACGACATTACAACAAATCGTGCATTACGACGAGCGTTTTACAACGAATCACGATTCCAAGTTATTTCGTCATAATATGGACATTACGACGAAATAACTAGGAAATATGCCCTCGTAACAGGACTGTTTTCCGGAGTCCTGAACTTATGAGGTTTGAGATGAGGATGAAAGATCCAACACTTTTCTTTTCCATGGCGTTTCTTCTTGCAATGATCACAGACCCATATCTTCTTGTCTTCATGCTTGTAGACGCCTTTGTTTGCAACACCTTCAGCCTGGGTCACCAATACAAGTTTCCCTTTGCCTCCAAAGAGCCCCACTGAGCCTTGCTCCTTATGGATTTGAGCACACACCTCCTCCAGGGAAGGCAGCTTCTCTGCTCTTAAAATGTGTTTGATCAGATCATTATAGCCTGGAATTAGGATCAGCAACAGGGCAAACACCTTGTCTTGCTCTCGCCTATCATTCAGGACAATAGCATCCACAGTAGATGGTCTCAGCATTTTCAACTGAGCCCACAATGCTCTGAACTTGCCGAAGTGTTGGTTGAAGTCCATGCTTTCCTGTGCTGTGAGTTGATAGCCCTCTTGACTTCAAAGACTCTACTTAGATTTGAAATGTTGCCATAAACCTTTTGTAGTGTATCCCACAACTCCTTTGAGTTCTCATAGTATGACTAAGCTTCCATGATAGATGGTTCCAGGCTGTTCTTAATGATTGGCAGCACCATGAGGTCCTCCTGGCCCCATTTGTTGTCGACAGCAACCACCATCTCTCCATCATCTTTATCTTGGATGATTTTTGTTAGAGCTTCTCCATTGGAAACATGTTCTCATAAGCCCCTTCCTCCCATTTCTTGGCCAAGATTGACCACAACATATAGTTTACCCCAGTTAGAGTCACTGGTATTGCCACTAATTTAGCATTCTCCATCTTGAAGTGCTTTTGTCCAGTTGATAAAAGGGTGAATCAAGATTTTCGAACTGAAACAAGAATTCCAGAAAGAAGTAACAAGATTTTTGAAATAAAACAGAGAAGAAAGTGAAGGTGAATGGCGGAAAACAAGAGCTATTTGAAAAGAACCAGATTAGGAACCTGACAAATAAAGTAGAATTTTGAAATGGAGTGAAGAAGGAACTGGAAGAACAAGAAGGAACAAAGTATTTTGCAGAAGAACTAACTGACAATGGAGAGAATAAGGTCTAAAGAGCTTTATTGCTCTCATACCATGTGAGTTTATGAGAATTAGAGAGATATTAAGTCAAGAACAGAGGAGTTCTGCTCAAGAACATGAAGAACATCAAGAGAGAGAGGAGAGGATTTCGTGAGAGAGAGAGAGAGATTAGGGGACAAAAATAGATTTATTTCCCTTGCCTTAGATGGTTACATTAGATGGTCTATTTAAAGAGAAAAAAACGAGGGATTCCATACGAGAAATAATACCCACTTCTTTGCTATTCAAAATATCTTCATTGCCTTAGACAAAACAAGCATTGACTTCCAGAATCCTCTTAGGTTTGCTCCCTTCTTTTCTTGACGTGCAAGACACCCCATAAACCCTAGGTTATACGGACATGCTTGTCTCACGAGTAACCTCGGATCAAATTGTTTATTGCTTATTACTGATTCATCTCAACACACCCAATCATTTCCTTTATGTATAATTGATATGAGTTAAAATTGGTCAATTGTGGCTTTTTTTCCCAATCTTTCAGTCACTAGATTATTTCATATTAACTATCATTGTCACGTTGTAAAAATATGAATCCTCTTCAGCTGGCATGAAGTTGGAACTTTTGGGCATATAAAACGTGAAACTCAAAGTTATTTTTGGACTTAGTCTTTTAAAACCGTAAGAATTAAAATTCAGTTTTAATCCGAAAGTACATATAAAAAGTTGGGTCGGCGAGTTATTTTTCCACGAGAACTATCGTATAACATCAAATGTCTTTCAAATATCTCTTAATTCTATATATCTCCGAAAAACAGTTCAAAATTTAATTCGCCATAAATTTTGGTTTATACAGAATTTAGTAAACCACAGGTATGAACCATCAATCCATAAACCAGAACAAAAAACCTGTTTAAAATCAGCAATTGACGAAGTTATGTTGGACCCATTAAACCATCTTCTAAAATTTCAAATAGAATACGTGAAGAAGCCTTAAATTAAAATTTAAAATTTAAATTTTTAAATTTCCATCGATCGGAATTGGTGATGTCTGGGTCGTCAAATATTATATCCAAAGCTTCTGATTGGTCATCTAATCCGCCATACCAATTTTTTGTTTGGTCATAATCTATTAGTCTAGAGGGTAAAAAAAACTTGAAAATCAAAATTACAAATGCTAAATTATATTTTATGATATATTTGGATTAAATCCCCAAAAATCAGTTAAAAATCTGTGAAATCATGGGGGAAAAAAAGAAAAATAATACAAGTGTGAAATTTAGGTTGAAGACGAAGGTAAAATTATCATTTTACATTCATTAAATTAAAACCATAAAGGCTTCTTAAACACACATTACTCCTGGTTCGAACTTGAACCCGCAACACTTATTTAAAATGTACTAGGGGGCTACCCGTGATTTCGTGGGAATAAATATTTTTCAAAATTTAAATGTATATGTTTTATCGTTTTTAATTTTTTAATTTTTTAATTTTTTAATTTTTTAATTTTTAAAAGTTTAAAATTTTGTTTTTTCTTATGTATTTTTATAAAATTAAATTTAATATATTTATAAATTTTAAAATATTTTAGTACTTCTAAAAATATAAAAGTATGAATAATTTAAATACTTTCTTTTGTTTTAAAATGAAAACTATTGAAAAGTTAGTAATTCTAATTTTTAATTCAAATTGATTAAGTTTATTTGTGATATAGTAATGATAATTTTTTTTTTATTTTTCTTATATGTTTATTTTTCCAACTTAAAAAGATAGATTTTGGTTTGCAATAAAAAATAAGAAAATCAGTTATATTTTAATTATGTTTCATTTAAATTTTTGTTCTTTTATTATTTATTTTTTGTTTAAGCAAATATAACACTCAATGTCAAATGGCTTGTTATCAAACACTTGTTATATCCGTTCAAAAATGTAAACATTTCAATCATTATGTACACATAAATATACATACATATATATATATATATATATATATATATATATATATATATATATATATATATATATATATATATATATATATATATTTGTTTCTAAATATTCCAATTTTGGTACATATATCTCAATCATTCTCGCAAGAAAATCACAGTAAACTTTTTATATAGTTTATAAATACATAATTGATAAAAATAAATCGATGAAACATATACTCTTTCAATAATTTTCTGTTTTTTCATAATATTTATTTGTAATATTGTTTGGAAATTGATATTAATTGTTTCTATAGCTATTATTTTAAAATAAAACTAAAATTAAGAAAACATTAACAATCAAACAATATTTTTTCTTAAGACTTTATGTATGAGTGACATTAAGTAAAAATCACTTAAAAGACTTCTCTTTTAAGTTTTAATATATATTGTGCTTTTCTTAAGACTTCATGTATGAGTGACATATAAGAAAAAATCAATTAAATGACTTTTCTTTTAGTATATATTGGGATGTGAGATTCAATAATTTTATTACATAAAATATCATGTTTCTTTTTGTATAAAGTTTGTTAAATCAACAATATCATGCATTGCAAAGGTTTATTACACCACAAAGATACATATCATTATTTTGTAAATAGTTTTATTTTACATTCAATTTACATTATAATTTTCATCAACCCATCAATTTTAGAACTTATCATTTTTTTATCTTTCTTACTCAATTTTTATTCATGTTTTCAAAACACATAAAAAATTAATTCACAGTTTTAATAATACATGAAACTAATATATTTCGTCAAACAAATTAAATAAGTAAAATTAAAAATAACAAAAAATACAAGTTTTATTCTTCACTTGTGTTTTTGATTTATATCTCCGTTTAGCATGCCAATTTATTATAATCAAATCTATATGAAATATATGAATAGAGTTAATACTCTATTAATCCATGAATATTTCTATTAAAGTACTAAATAATATAATATTTCTACTATTTCAATTTTATATTATAATATATTTTCCTTGATTAACGTTATTTTAAATTTATTTTAAATTATTTACCAATAGTTTTATTATAACCAAAATTATAATAATTATATTACTAGAGTATTAACTCTAGTCTCATATCAATATAATTTTTTAATTTTTTTGTCAATTTTGTATTATGATAAAAAATTTCATTTGTTAAATTTATTTTTAATGATTTACCATAGAAATTTCTGTTTTTAAATATACAGATATTTTAATTATTTCTGAAAATGATAATTCAACTATACTATCAAAACTTTCATTTAAAAATGACTGAAATTTTTAAAAACTGTATATTTGACTATTTTGCATTCATTGGACACATTTTTTGAATATATATATATATATATATATATATATATATATAGTGAGTGGAATAGGAAATATTATTAGGTCTAGGTTAATTAGTTTTCACACTCTATGAATATTTGTCTATTATTAATAGAAATATGTTTTAAATTGTTTATGTAATTATTTCTATAATATAATATGTATGTATATGTATATTATAAATTTCTATGATGTAATTTATGCTATTTAATTGTTTCCATAAAAAAATATGTTAATTCATCTATATTTAAGAAGTTTGATTTCTTGTTTGGTAATATATATTAGATTAGGTAATTTTAGAATTATTTTCCTATTTAAAATTTTAATTAAATAAATGAAAAATTAAATACCAACAACCAATCATATTAAGAGAATTAATTATAAACTTCACCAATGATCGACATAGAAGCAAAAGTCACTTAAGTGACTTCTCAATTAATATCTCAATTAATATATAGTAGGATTCACCACGGCCTACACATCTTTGTGAATTATAGTTGACAAAGTTAATATATCTAAACACTATCCTACGCATCTTGTCAATTACACTTTATCTTGTCTGCAGCTTCTCTACGAATATACATCTATATTTCCGCATATAAATATATAGTGTCTCTAGGCCTTTAGTCTTTTGTATTTGACTTCAATATTCTCTCTCAAACTTCAATTTCTCTTTCAACTTGTGAGATTGGAAAATACGATTTGGGGATTTTAACCTAAATTTATGTTTGGGGTATTTTTAGCAGGTATGGGTTTCAGGTTAACAGATTTTTCGAGTATGTGTTATTAACTATTAGTTTAATAGACATAGTCGGATCCTCTAGCATCCCCGATCCTAGATAAGATCATCAGGATGGACCATGGAACGAGGGAACGATCAGCCAAGTAGAAAGACATCAAGGAAAGCATTCTATGGTCTGAGCAAAGGGTTAAGTCTGAAGTGATGATCGACACTTATCTCAGAAAATGATGAGAAAGAAGGAAATGAAGCTGGCCGAGCTAAGAAAATAGTGGGATTAGCTGGATCAGCTGGACGGAGTTCGGGTCCGAGCTCAATCAAGTTTCTTCAGCTCAATCAGTTAGTAGGGCGAACTCAACTAACGGGACTGATTATCCATAATCTCAACTCAGCTGGGGAGAGTGTTTGGCAGTTGGTGGGCGATAGGTTGGACTTGAGCGATTAATGGATCGATGGTTTGGTATGCATGCATATCGAATCAAGCTCAATTATAGTCGGCTTAAGGACTGGGGCGACAAGGCAGGCACATGCCTTAGGCATGCAAGAACGGTTGGGCGCTTATGGGCCGAACAGGTGCATATGTGCAGGTGTCCTTTCGGTTTGCCAAAAGGCACCTTTTGACCTAAAAACAGTTACTAACCAAATTTTCTATAAATAAAGGGCCTTGAGGTCGATTTTGACACATATTTCCTTAGAGAAAATCACCAAAATCTTCCAGAGACCAATGGCTACCAAATGAGAGAAACTTGGTCGAGTGGAAGGAAGAGTGGATCGGATTGTCAAGCTTAGGAAGACTTAGACTAGGGTTTCTTGAAGATCGATGTGAGCATCGATCCTAAGGAGAAAGAGAAGAGTGTGGGCATTCATGAACACACATATAAGGTGAGTGCATGGATCAGTTAAGCCATCGCCCTTAGCCTTCAGGTGAATCTGATTGAGTCTATGGGTGATCAGATGCAGTGGTTACATCCCTCTCTCTCTCTAACTTTATCGGTTAGTTTTTTATTCTGCATAACAATCAATGAAATTAGGCTTCGGGCTGAGTTATGGACCATGGCTGTAAGCCGGCCTGATAGATCGATCCATGGCCTAAGGGCTGGATGCGATGGATTGTGAATCATAGCCGGTTGGCTTGATCGAGTATAAGCGACTCGAGTTTGTTTGTTGGTTAGACGGATTGATCTAAATCCGCAAACCAGACTTAGCTGCTTCACCTAAAGGACTGTGAAATTTGAGACTTTTATTGTTGGAACTCGAGTTGAAATTAGGGATAAATCCAATCATAAGTTGCATGCATAGAAACCACTCACTAATTTTTCGATAGAATACTTATGTTTTTTGGTTTCAGGAACTGATGGTGATCGTGGGAAGGACTTGACTTAGCTGTTAAGATTCGAAGACAAGGGAAAATGGGTGGTAGATTGATAGACTGATTAGGATTGTTTTACACTGTAATAGCTTATGTGGCAAACTTTCATTGTAAGGAATCATTTTTAGTATAAATTAAGAATCAGTTTATCCTATTAACTCTAGTACTAAGGCATTTAGGCTCTAAAATAAATGAACCACAGCATGACCAAACTTGGCTTAAGAATATAAGGACTTAAAAATGAAATGGTCGACCTATGCACTTCATGGTCGAACCATAGAAACTTCACTGGACTTAGAGGCCGGGATGGGGTGCTTTAGATCCTGATCAAGTATGCCAATGATTTAAAGCTGGATAAATACTATCTTCAGTTTAAATTTATATACATTAAACCATAGTAATTAACTTTTGTGGGTTCACAGGTTTTGAACTTTAAATTCAAGAGCAAATAAGTATTGAACTTTTGTTCTGGGGACAATTAACTCTCAAACTATTTTCTCGAAGATATATAGAACGATGCAATAGTTTAGGAGACATATGATGTTATATGATAGTTTTTACAAGAAATTGCTTGTCGACCAAAAAAATTATAGATGATATATGATGACACATAGATTACTTACCCGAGATTAAGAAAAAGAAGTATTTATCCCAAATACTTAAGATAAGAAATAAAATATTTATTTATTTTATAGTTGATTCAAAATTCAAACTCTGCTAACTAGAAAAGTTCAAACTTTTCAAGAAAATAAAAATGAAACTGTTTAGTTGAGCTTAATTCTTTTTCATACTTACAACTATGAAATGAAGACACCCACATATATCTATTTGCAATATCAAACTTTTAACACCTACACAATTTCAAATACAAAATCAACATAAGAGTAGCACTCTGAAAGCTCTTATGCACACAAACCGAGAAACACTTTTGCCTCCCCCCCCTCCTCAATGCCGACAGTGGTCTTGCTTGCCGTCGTCGCTGCTTTCTATTTCTTATTTCTTATGGGTTCGCATCTGCTCTGTATCGTCATTTTCCGTTATCACTTATCTGCTTCTCATGGTTCTCACCGTCATGTCTCCTATGGCAAGAGCTTCCGCCACATCTCATGTTCCTCTCGTCGTCCCCGCGTGTAACACCCCGGAACCCAATACAAAGATACCACAATTTAGTTCACCGGAATAGGTCGGCCAAGATACTAAACAAATACAGACCTTTAGCCATCCCGCCCTGGATCCCCATTTCCTCGAGAACATGGCCTAACGCTTTTCGACCCGTATACGATCACGATCACGAGATATGTCAACCCAGACAAGGTTTATATAATTTTAAGCTTAACAAATGAACTAAACTTCTGGATTTTATTTATAATATAAAACAATTGTTACAAAATACATACAGAGTTTTGCGCGCGACCTAGTGCTGGAATATACTACATAGTATAACATTTTCAAAACTAAAAATCCTTGCATATGCCACTAAACTCTACACCGGCTTCCTAATGCACCAAGACTCCACTAGCAACACCACCTAAAGGTTACCTGCAAATAAAAAGGGTTTACAACAACTATGAGCTCTAATCGCTCAGTGGGTTACAACTCCCTCTAACAAGGTGATCAATCAGAAATCTCGACTTAAAAACCAAAATTATTTTTACGAAATTATTTTGAAGGATTCACACATTAGATCCTGTCCCTTAACATTTCATCGATCTCATAGCCACAAAGGCACATGAGAATCAATTGTGAAAAAGGCTGATCCCAGTCTTGTCCATTCACATCTGCCATATCCCGTAAGATAGTACTCGGGCCTACACTGCAATCCCGTTACTCCGAGTCTTCACACCTTATATTCAACCAATATAGTGAGAAAAGGTAGGATCGAACTGCCAACACTCACATCGGATCACATGATACCGAATCAAGAGTATAACTACTTTTCACAATACAACTCTTTTTCAAAAAAAAAATGATTTATTAAATAAAACCGAATAACTTAACCAAGAAACAAAAATAATCAAGCAATCAATAATAACTCACACAATATAACATGCCATCCTAAAAATCAATCCAAAATCAATTCCTAAACAAGCAACCTAACATGCAAATCTAAATAAGCGATCAATTTTGCAATATGAAACACGCAATCTAACATGCAATCCTAAACACACAATCACACATAACTATAACTTACAGCTTTTTTGGATGAACTGTTCTAAACTAGGCTTGACTCAAGACGACCTGAGATTTCCAAGATTTCTGGACGATTTACTCTTCCTAACCCAAAAATCTCAAAAACTAATCTAAAGACCACTTTCTCTCACTAAAATTTCTCTCACTCTCTCTCTAATATTTAGTCATGGTTTGGGATGGGAATATATGAAGGGGGAGGCTTGGTATTTATAGGACATGGCTGGCTGCATGGTTGTGCAAGCGGCGCATTGTGCATCTCTTGCGACAAATGGCAACAGCGGTGACAAGTGGCTGCTTCTTCCCAACAAGTGTTCACATTCTAGAAGAAATGCTGAGGAAGAGACACATGTACAGTTCCGATAAGGTTATTGTGGAGCTGAAATGTGTCTCCCTCTTTCATTCATTCAGAAATCGGCACATAGCTTTTTTTCTCTTGCGGCCAATGAAAATGTGCCACATCATCAACTCCACTTCTGATCATCCTACTGCCACGTCCTCGTGTTTAGCAGGTTGAACTTCTTGTCTTGAAAAACCAAGCTGAAGGACTCCATATGGCTTTCGTCGATTAAAACTCCCGATCGACCCGATCGCATAAGAATCAACCACCAAACGTAGACGCTCGACCAACTTCAGTTTTCTCCTGAACGAACTTGATTTTATCTTGACCAAATATGTTCTCCTGACCTCCTTAAGTAGTCTAGACCACATTTCTAACTTATTATCCAACTTCAAAAATTCGCTTCGTTCTTCGTCGACCTCCAATTTAGACGTCTCGTCCAAAATACAAACTCTGCGCTCCAAATGAATTATACTTCAGCCTAACCTCCATATTTCTCATTTGCTAGTGTCTTGACCCGAGTATTGATGAATAGTTGAATTTCCGTTGACTTATCCAAGGGTATTTTATTCTCCCCTCCTTAAAAAGAATCCGTCCTGAATTCTCCTTGTTCACCACTCTTCTACTGCGCCACTCTGATTCAATCATCTCCAACAACTTCGATTTGGTTCACCATTTTTCTGATCACATCGTTGACTGTTTCATTCCAGTACTTTCTCCAACTAGATCTTCACCTTATCACTGATATTTTGTTTTTACCTTTGCTAGTATCTTCTATTTCCTTATCTAGTCTTCCTCGTTCATTTCCTTATTAATATCACCATTTGATACTACATTCTTCAGCCTTCAGTCTTCATATCTTGAAAATAACTCCATACTCTTCTTATCATTCTGCTTTTCTGATTCCTCTCCATTTACTTCCATAACAACCATATAGTATCTGCCTTGCCATTCGTCTTGAGGACTCTTTTCAAATGTCGGGTTTCTTCCGACTCCACATATCTTCCTCAATCTGCAACTTATCTTCTTTTTCAACGCCAATAAATGCTGATGAAACAGTGGAGACCATGACTTCCTCCAACAGCTTCTCAACTCTTGATGATACCTCAACAGCCACTCCATGCAGAGGAAGGTTTTCTTCTAAACTACTACAAGGATACTCGACTCTACGCCCTAAAGGTTCATCTTACCATAAAAATTTTTACCCTAAACACTAAAGGGTCTCACAAACCTAAACTCTAAACTTTTATGTAGAATAAACATGTTCATTCTAAGTAGCATATGCGACACATTTGACTAGATAAGACATTTGAAAAAAATTGAAAACGTTGAGACTTATGAACATGATCAGGAACCATGCTCTCATACAACCATTTGTAACACCCCCGAACTGATCTAGGTCAAAGTCCATCCAATCGTCCACCGAACAATCAAACAAGAACATGAACGACCAACCGAGATTCGACGATCGCCTGAGGCAACAATCAAACAAGAAAATGCACGACTAATCTCTCAACCTAAACTAAAAATCCTTGCATGTTCCAGAATATACTATATAGTATCAATATTTTAAAAAAATAAAAAAAAATTCATATTTCGATGAAATGTACATTGGCTTCCTAATGCTCCTGCTCCACAAATCCAATAGCAACACCACCTAATGCAAAAAAAGGGTTTACAAAACTATGAGCGCTAATCTCTCAGTTAGTTACAAGCCTTTTAACAAGATGATCAATCCCCTCCCCCATAAACCCAAAATAACACACAATAATAATTCAATTGAGAGCAATCAGAAAACTCGACTTAAACACCAATATATTTTTATGAAAACTACTCGAAAAACATTCTTTCGAAGGGGTCACACATTCAAACACGTCTCTAAATAGTTTACCGATCTCATATCCACAAAGGCACATGAGAATCGACTGTCAAATAGGCTGGTCCCGGTCTTGTCCGTTCACGTCTGCTCTGTCACGTCGGATAGTACTAAGCCATAGGCTGCAATCCCGTTACTTCGAGTCTACCCACATTAGATCCAACCAATAATGAGGAAAGTTAGGATCGAACTGCCCACATTCACATTGGATCACATGATATCTGATATAACTTATTTATTACCAGTTTAAGCCATGTTATAGGCTCTATTTGGGGTCTATTATGTTTGTCTAGGCTATGTTTTGAGGTATTTATCGGTCCAGATGCGTTTTGGAGATATATGGAGATACTTGGAGTTTTTGGAGTATTTATAAGATTATAATCTGTTGCTGATCATTAAGAGAGTCGAAGTACAAGATAGTCGTCGATCGACAAGACCACCTTGTCATCGACCGATGGTACAAGACCAAGATCGATCGATGCTGATCACATGACATCGATTGATGACAAATTCGCAGATAGCCGTTCCCAAGCCCAAGTTAAAGACAAGTCACAAGATTACAATATTACCCCTGGACAAGTCACAAGATTTGAATGATAGCAATCATGGATTAGCCCAAAAGTAGATTTCTAGGTTAAAGTTAATATCAATCAATTGAGCTATGCTTAATGATTGCATTCTAGAGTAGCTAACTAGGATCTCGAAAGTAGGACATGGACGACTACGAGAGTAGGTTCTGTGCCAGAACAGACTCTATTGAACTAGGTTGTTAGGTGCACGCGAGAGATGGTCTAATTAGCGTAGTGAACATATCAAATCTCGTTCACACTTCCTTCTGATTTCACCGTCGATCGACATCAGGCCTTAGCCGTCGATCGATGGTCTTTCCTCTTGCTTGCATACGAGAGTTGGAGTTAAAAGGGTCAGAATAGTTATTATTTGAGTTCTATAATATTTACATTTCCATGCTTACTATTCCCTATAATTCATTAAGCTTGAAACCCTAGATCTAGCACATTTACATTTGCATCTAGTTAGTTTAATAACATATTTCCATATTTACGTCATTAGCATATTTCTATATTTACGTTATTAGCATATTTTTATATTGCATCTACACCTTCTAATAAGGAATATTTCCTTGAATCGATTAATATATATATATATATCTTTCTACCTTAGTCTTTAGAAATAAGAAATTTATTGTGTGTCATTTCTCTATGTGGATTCGATCCTAAGTACTACACATGATCTCTCTTGGAAAGAGTATTGTTTTGTTTGTTAGGATTAAGGGTTACTTTGACATGTTTTTGTTTAGGATATTAATACCCTGCTAGAACAATAAACACACCTTGTCAAATTTGGCGCCGTTGCCTGGGAGCATTGGTCGCCATTAGATTTAACTTCTAAAATTTAGTATAGGTTTGTTTTTACTTTCAAGTTACTAATTTTTCTTTTATTTGTTTCTCAGGTACATATAACAGAGTACCAGGAGCAATAAAGGACAAGAACGACTATTCTCATACCCACATAAACTCGAACGTACAATCCACAAAGAAAGACGGCAAGCATCGATCGACGATATCTACTCAGCTTCGACCAACACCTCTTCACGGATAGCATCGACCGACATCCAAAATCGAGCATCGACCGACGTCGACTACACATTATCGATCGACGAACACCTACCCGCATCGATCGATGACAGAA
Organism: Moricandia moricandioides; assembly: GCA_905132885.1. Taxonomy (NCBI): domain Eukaryota; kingdom Viridiplantae; phylum Streptophyta; class Magnoliopsida; order Brassicales; family Brassicaceae; genus Moricandia; species Moricandia moricandioides. The sequence continues at coordinate 60,841 of CAJHQQ010001804.1, forward strand.
GACGAGTCAAATGGTTGCGCCTATTGTAGTGGTTCAGAACGAGAATGGAGACTTGCGTGATCTAAACGGTCACCTGTGTAATGCAGCAGGTCAAAAGATAGACGATCAGGGAGCAGTAATCCCTGATACAAAAGCAGAAGCAGACGCTGCGATAGCTCGACCTGAAGCTAACGCCCAAGCTGCTAAAGGCGTGGAGGTTTCAAGGCCAATCGAAAATATATGGATCGAATTTATGTTTGGAAAAGTACTAGAGGCACAGCGGAAGAGCATTGTACAGCTCAATGGGAAGATAGATTCCATGTACCTCCACCTAATACCAAATTCGAAAACCTCAGCACCCATGTGAAAAAACTAGAGAATCAAGTGATCCAGACAAGTGAAGCCCTTAAAAGATATGAGGATAAGGTTAAAGAGAAGGAAGAGTCTGGACATGAACGTCACGTCAATGTTGTGGCTCGTGATGGTTTTTAGGTATAAGTCAAGAGAGAGAGGCTACAAGAAAGAGGATTTCGTGTACAAAATTCGAGTTCATTCAGAAATTCACACGGTCATCGATCGATACAAGCGACTGGAAATCGATCAACAGTCCCTGAAAAGTTGGCATAATCGGAAAAATCTTTCAACATCGTTCAATGGAGAGATAGTCGCGTCGATCAAAGACACGCAGGAACAAAACACTTTCATTTACCAAAAGTCACGAACATGACGACTCCAGACAAGAGGATGGATATATCATAGCCTATGATGGTCATTAAGGCTACCGAGAGTCATCCCAGGAAAAAGCAGAAGATCAATCTGATGAAGAAAAGTGACCCTGGGAAGTTCGTAGTGCCATGTCTTATCAAGAGCAATAATTTTCCCAATGCCCTCTGCGACACGTGATCATCAGTGAGCATCATACCAAGAGCTATGGCAGAAAAGTAGAACATGAGAGTGGAGCCTTACAATGATTCTTTCATTTTTGTGGATTGCTCTAGAGTAAATTTAGGAGGTATTTGTAGAGATGTCCCACTGAAAATTCAGAATGTCTTGATCCCGATAGACTTCCATGTAATGGATATCCAGATCAACTAGAATTCTTCTCGGTTACTTGGAAGAACTTTCATGGCCACCGTAGGAGCTATCTGCGACATGAAGACAAACATGTTGTGTCTTTCCTTGATTGATCATAATGTTCATTATGAAGCTTATAAGAATAAACTTTCCCTCACAAAATTATGTAATGATGCAGAGCTTGTGGCCACATGCTTCTGTAATTATGAGTCTCATGAGGAATCGGAATAGGCAGCATCGATTGACAGCCAACCCACGCTATTGATCGATAATTTTGCCATTCAACAATCGATCGACATCCAAGCATCATTATCGATCGATACCCACAATTCAGAACCAATCAACACCTACCACATAGATCTCGACTACAACACAGCCAACCTCAAGAACGACGAAGATTACAGAGACGAATAAATAATTGAATACTGAGGGATTTCTATGGACGAGGCTGGTGTTTTTCATATTTCCCATCAATTTGGGAACTCGAAATCGATCGATGTAACCATTCACCATCGATCAATACTGTTTGTAACTTAAAGACCGAACTAGATTCAGCAGCATAACGCGAAAGGGAATATGGTTATCGACGACCAGATGAGTTCAGGATTATGAGAGATCCAGATGGTCACACACAATTTATGGATGGCAGAATTGTACATGTCACAAAAGAAGATGTGGCGGATATACATGCGATGACCAATGGAGCTGAAATCTTTTCGGCCAACATCTGGATCCTCAAGCATCAATCGACGGTCGCCTTTTACCATCGATCGACACCCACCAAGCATACCAAGGATGTGGTGAAGTTTACAAAGAATATGATTCAGATTACAGGGAGGAATAGCTGATTGAGTCCCGCAGCCTAGCACTGGAAGATGCTGGTTGGGTAATGAATGCAAAAGCAGATATAAAGCTTCGATCGACGGCATATCTTGGCCATCGAACGATATCAAACGCAATCCAGAATAAGAAAAAAGAACAGAAGATGCAGATAATGGTTATCTCAGACCAGATGAGTTTGGAATTTTCAGATACCTAGAAGGACATGCACGATATCTTTATGGCAAGATTCTAAGCATACCAAAGGAGGATGTGGGAGATGCCCTTGTTATGACTACTGGATCAGGAGCTCTATTTAACATCCATCGATTGATGCTCGCATACATGCATCGATCGACAGAGAGGAAAAAAAAGAATGTGCTGATCCACATTGATCTATACACTTCAAAACATCAAAAATCGATCGACGCTAGAATACATGCATCGATCGACCCCATTCCAAGGGTGAACCAGTATTGTACCTCTGATCCTTTTAGTTCAGGAAGTCTACAATCAACCAATTGGATAAACCCACTACTGATAGACGGAACCGTGAGTTTGGACAGAGATCTTATGATGCTAATGGCAGAAGAATTTTCCATTGGAAAAAGAAAGATGAGTATGGCATCTACAGAGATGACAACGGCAATTCACGAGCTACAGATGGAAGAGTTTTGAATGTGCAAGAAGAAGATATCAGAGAAGTTCTAGAAAGAGCTACTATGTTTGAGCTAAGCTACATATGTTTACCAGAACATGCAGCAAAGATCGGTATGACCATGAAGAAGCAAGACAAATACATCATAGCAGAGATTGAAGATAACGTGCATGAGATCTAAGAAGCCCATGAAATGTCACTGGATGATTTCTACAAGAGGCTTGATGATGTCTACTAACCAATAGACAAGTGACTCACCGGTTGACTACACGCATGGACGAGATGAAGCAAGATTTGGACACTAATTCAAGGACAATATGCGAGTGGAGAAAATAGAGTGACATCGATCGACTGCAGCATTATGCCATCGATCAATGCTAAGATCGACAGACAAGAGTCTGCATCAGAAAAGTGACTCGAAGACAGATTCGATGAGATTGCTTTTTCTCAAAGTTTGATGAAGGAATATATTTCTCAGAAATTGGAGGATATATTGGAAACTACAGCTGCCAGACTTCAAATGCTACAGTGCAGTATTAAGAATTTACAAAGGAGAATGAATTCAGTGGAGGATGCTAAGGAGATCGTGAAAAATGAGAAAGTCAGAGGAGATGAAACAATGAGAAGCTTCGTCAATACATGGTTCCAGAAGAGCAAAGAAGATATAGACGCTTGTTTTCCAAGTGTTGATCCACCTCTATTCTAGTCAGGAAGTTCAAAACATCGAGCTCAAGACTATAACCAAACGCTGAGTGGGAGGCAACCCACTGTTTAGTAAGTTTTTTTTATTTAAGTTTTACTTATATTACTATTTATTTCGAATTTTCCTTCGTTTCTATAGACTACTTAAACCTCCATCGATCGACACAATAGAGGCATCACCGGTCGACATTGGATCGCGACCATCGATCGACGAAACCCGCCTACCATCGATCGACGCTCTCTTTCAAAGAGAGGTATCAAGTTTTCTACTTAAGCTATATACTTATGATTTTATTTTTCCTAACAAATCAGGGGTGGATTACACTGGGACAATGTAATTTAATTATGGGGGAAGTTCTCTAACGCTATCTATTGTTTTTTGTGTTATATATATATATATATATATATATATATATATATATATATATATATATATATATATATATATAAGTTTTTCAAAAAGTTTTATTAAGTCAAGAAGGAGACTATATCAAGATTTTTTATTGACTAACCACACTTTAGCATCATTCTTAGAAGGTTGTTTGCAAAGATTACTAGAGATACCAAAGTGGATCATCCTGCCACTATATCACACTTGCTTAGAAAGTTTGAAGGAACAGAAGTTGATTTCCAGCACTAATCATGACATATCTGCTTGCTTTGGGATTTGGTATACACTGGATCGTATTCCTTCTGCAAGTTCGGAAGATAAAAGTCTGTTTGCTTCTTATTCCCCTCCCTCTCCCCTTTAGATAAAAAGTATCGAACATGATTTGGTGGCTACAACCATTAAAGCTTGATTTTAGAAAGAGATCAATGTCAAAAAGAAGTGAACATGATATGATAGCAAAAACCATTAGGACTTGATTCATGGAAACCTGTCCAAATATCTCAGTCAATTAAATAAAATAAAATGATATCCTCAAAAGAAGGAAGACATTGACTGAGAAGAAGTGAGAAGCGAGAGAGGAAGCGAATCAGAGAAGACTACATGTGTGTTCAAACACTTGCAGAGGTAGGAGTCCATATATCCTTTGATCGATACTCTCAAGGTAAAGCCTGCATTTTTATTTTATGCAAAGAAATGAAATCAGTAGAGGGGCGAGTCAGACTAGTATTCGCTAAGTTGTTGGTAGAATGTATTTGGTTGCTATACTAGGATAAGGTATATAAAGTTTCTCTGTGATTGACTTGATAGGATGTGGTTGCAACAAAGTAGGGTGACAGTTATACTTAGATATTATGTGAGTCTTCGCTTTTCAAAACCTCTTTCGCAGGCTTGTTTGCTTGAGTACACGAAAAAGGTTAAGTGTGGGAGAGTTGTTATAGCCTATTTATTACCAGTTTTAGGCCAAATTATAGGCTCTATTTGGGGTGTGTTATGTGTCTCTAGGCTATGTTTTAAGGTATTTACATGTCCAGGTATGTTTTAGAGATATGTGGAGATACTTGGAGTTTTAGGAGCATTTAGAAGAGAATAATCTATAGCTGATCATTGAGAGAGTCAAAGTACAAGATAGTCGTCGATCAGCGACACCACCTTGTCATCGACCAATGGTACAAGACCAAGATCGATCGATGCTGATCACATCACATCGATTGATGACAAATTCGCAGACATCCGATCCCAAGCCCAAGTTAGAGACAAGTCACAAGATTACAATATTACCCCTGGACAAGTTTTGACCTAGATTTTAGGGTTTTATATTTATACTTTATGTATGACGGCAGCAAAAGGGGGGTGCCTGTTAGCGTGAGCAGCAGTGTGTGCGTGTGCGCAAGGGTGCACAAGCATTCTATTATAGTTTTTGGGTTTTTAGGGAGAAGATTCATAACTCCTTATGGAGACTTGTATTGGAACCCTAATATTTTTATCTAAGCATTATATTCAGATTATTATTCTTACTCTAATTATGTTTGAGTAGTTATCATTTTGGTTTAGGTTTGAATTATAGCAATCATGAATTAGCCCAAAAGTAGATTGCTAGGTTAAAGTTAATATTCGTCAATTGATTTGTGCTTAATGCTTGCATTCTAGAGTAGCTAACTAGGATCTCGAAAGTAAGACATGGACGACTACGAGAGTAGGTTTTATGCCAGAATAGACTCTATAGAACTAGGTTGTTAGGCGCATGCAAAATCTAGTCTAATTAGCTTGGTGAACATATCAAATCTCGTTCACACTTCCTTCTGATTTCACCGTCAATCGACGTCAGGCCTTAGCCGTCGATCAATGGTCTTTCCTTTTGCTCGTATACGAGAGTTGGAGTTAAAAGTGTCAGAATAGTTAATATTTAAGTTCTAGAATATTTACATTTCCATGCTTACTATTCCCTATAATCCATTAAGATTGAAACCCAAGATCTATCACATTTACATTTGCATCTAATTAGTTTAATAACATATTTTCATATTCACGTCATTAGCATATTTCTATATTTACGTTATTAGCATATTTTTATATTGCATCTACACCTTCTAATAAGGAATATTTCCTTGAATCGATTAATATATATATATATATATCTTTCTACCTTAGTCTTTAGAAATAAGAAATTTATTGTGTGTCATTTCTCTATGTGGATTCGATCCTAAGTACTACACATGATCTCTCTTGGAAAGAGTATTGTTTTGTTTGTTAGGATTAAGGGTTACTTTGACATGTTTTTGTTTAGGATATTAATACCCTGCTAGAACAATAAACACACCTTGTCAAATTTGGCGCCGTTGCCTGGGAGCATTGGTCGCCATTAGATTTAACTTCTAAAATTTAGTATAGGTTTGTTTTTACTTTCAAGTTACTAATTTTTCTTTTATTTGTTTCTCAGGTACATATAACAGAGTACCAGGAGCAATAAAGGACAAGAACGACTATTCTCATACCCACATAAACTCGAACGTACAATCCACAAAGAAAGACGGCAAGCATCGATCGACGGTATCTACTCAGCATCGACCGACACCTCTTCACGGATAGCATCGACGGACATCCAAACTCGAGCATCGACCGACGTCGACTACACATCATCGTTCTACGAACACCTACCCGCATCTATCAATGACAGAAGACGATTCAGATGGTTGCGCCTATTGTAGTGGTTCAGAACGAGAATGGAGACTTGCGTGATCTAAACGGTCACCTGCGTAATGCAGCAGGTCAAAGGATAGATGATCAGGGAGCAGTAATCCCTGATACAAAAGCAGAAGCAGACGCTGTGATAGCTCGACCTGAAGCTAACGCCCAAGCTTCTAAAGGCGTGGAGGTTTCAAGGCCAATCGGAAATCTATGGATCGAATTTATGTTTGGAAAAGTACTAGAGGAACAGCGGAAAAGCATTGTACACCTCAATGGGAAGATAGATTCCCTGCACCTCCACCTTAATATTTACATTTTCCTGCTTACTATTCTATAATCCATTAAGCTTGAAACCCTAAATCTAGTATATTTACATTTGCATCTACTTAGTTTAATAGCATATTTCCATTTTCACGTCATTAGCATATTTCTATCTTTACGTTATCAACATATTTCTATATTGCACTACACCTTCTAATAAGGAATATTTTCTTGAATCGATTAAGTACTACTGATACTAGATGATTACCCGCGCGCATGCGCGGGGTGAAATTAATATACTAATTATCGTTGAATATTAATCTTGATTGTTTAATCATGATGTCATAAGTCTCCAAACATATAGTTATGGATCGTCAATATAATGTTGATGAGTAGGGTGATGTTTGTTGATATTTTCTTAAAAACTTATTTAATTTACATTGAGCTTCAATGATATCGTTCAAATGTTATAATTGACCATCTCACTTTGATATGAAGAATCATATTTTTGAAATGATATGATCAAGTAACATTTGAGATCCATGCTTGCACAGAATGAAGATTAATTATGTATAAAAATTATTTGTAGATAATATTATTTATTTATTATTAATTTACATATTATGCAATAATAAATATATTGAATAATTGAGGAGCGAATAGCTATTACGTGTACAATTAAATTCGAGTAAGAACATAAATAAAAACAATCTTTATTTTTATTTACAAAACTTTTTGTTGATAAAAAAATAAAGCATTTATTTATGTTATATAGTATATAATTAAAATCAAATGATATTGATATAGATATATAATATAATTAATATAAATATTTATTTATTGAGGCTTGATACTCATATGATTTTATTAACATTTTTATATTTGTTGTTACAAAAATATTATTTTTATTAATACGAATATTATTTTATTAACATGTTTATGTATTTTATATATGATATATATATATATATATATTAGTTAAACGATATTGAAATAAATGTATATGTATCAAATGAGACTTCATATTTACATGATTTTATGATCATTTATATCTGGTTATAATAAAAAAGTTAAAAAATTGATCAAAAAATTTTCATCGTAGATTTTTAACAGCCTTAGTAATTTATATTAAAAAATTCAAAATATAACAAATTAGAAAAAAATCTAGATTTTTTATTATATACTTATGTGATTTTTAAATGTCTTTCAAGAATATAAAATTGAACAAAAATGATGGAAGATACATATATTGTTATCAAATATTTATTATTCAAAATCATTAATTGTCACATATTTTTTAATCATATTAGGTAATTTCGTAGCTTTTATTTAAGGAAAAATAGATATTATTATTTTATACACGAATAACTAATCTGATAATTAGTTTAATAAAAAGTATAATATATATTTAGATGGACTAACTTATTTTTTTTAAGATTTTAAAAAATCATTGTAATGATAACATGTGACTACCAAAAAAAGCTCGTATATATAGCTCCATGATTACTATATATAAGATTTCTCATTGTAGTGATAACATAAGATTTCTCAATACTGCTTATAAGGATTTTAATATTCCAGGATTAATATATATAGCTCGTATATTAATATGTTATAATGACATGTGTGTACCAAAATATGTTGTAATGATCTATCTAAGTATATAATTAACATATATGTATATTATATGATATATAATTTAATTTAAACAATAGTAAATTATATATATTTAATCTGAATATATATTAAAAGATACTTAATATTTATATGATATTATGATCATTTGTATCTTTTTATAACAAAAAAAAATAAAAACATTGTTCACAAAATTTTGATTGTAATGCTTTTACTGTTTTAGTAATTTATTGTTTTTTTTAAATTCATAATATAACATGTAAGACTTTTTTTAGATTTTTTTATTATATGGTTAATGTTATGGTTTAATTTTTTTAATAATATAAATTAAAAAAAATGATGAAGAATACAAAATATATTATCAAATCTTTATTATTCAAAACATTAATTGTCACATATATGTTAATCATATTAGGTAATTCCGTAGCTTTTATTTAAGGAAATAATGTTAAATATCATTTTATGCACTTCTAATCAATACGAATGTTAATTTAATAAAAGTATAGTTTTATAATTAGATGGACAAACTTTTTTCTAAGGATTCTGAGAATCATCTTTGTGATGACAGGTGACTACACTTAAAAATTCTAATGCTCCAAGATTAATATATATGGGATATCTTCCTAGCTTAATCTTTAGAAATAAGAAATTTATTGTGTGTCATTGCTCTCTCTGTGGATTTGATCGCTAAGTACTACACCTGATCTCTTTTGGCAAGAGTATTGTTTTGTGTGTTAGGATTAAGGGTTAATTTGACATTTATTGTTTAGGATATTAATACTTTGTTAGAACAATAAACACACTGTGTCAATACCGAATCAAGAGTATAACCACTTTTCACAATAAGATTCTTTTTCATAAAAACCGATTTATCAAATAAAACATAATAACTTAAACAAGCAATTAACCAAGAAAAATAATAATCAAACAATAAATAAGAAATCACACAATATAACATGTCATCATAACAATCAATCTAACATCAATTCCTAAACTAACAACCTAGCATGCAAATCTAAACAAGCAATCTATCATGCAAGATGAAACACACAATCTAACATGCATTTCTAAACACACAATCACACATAACTATATATCACACACAACGGCGCCAAATTTTATAAAATTTTTTACTCTATCCTAATCAAAGTAGTATAGATGAGTGTCAATCCAATCCTAAGTGAGCATGATGCAATGAGAATACAAGTATATCATAATCTAAGTGCAATCAATTTTTGATGAGTGAATGAAGGTAACAAAAGTAAAAAAGGGCAACAACTTAAGGTTTAAATCAAATTAGACAGGAGAATCCATGGGTAAGGGTATTGATTTTGGGTGACTAGGATCCAATCTAGAATATTAACACAATTGAGCAATCATGTTCTAGAAGTCTAGAAACAACTATTAAACTAATTCATTGTCAAGATAGAAGTTCATTTGCAATCAATCGCTAAACATCAAATATCTTGGGTTCACTTAAATCAAGCGATCGTTAAGAACGAGTCCATTAAATGTCTAAGCTTCCCTAACATCAATTATCATTGGTTAAGTAAGCAAGGAGCAATATCACTTTGATTCCGACATTTTATCAAACACCTTTCGGGAATGATATGTCCAAACATCTTGATCAAAGTGATCGAGTCTAATCTAGCATTAAGAACAAGAGATATGCCTAGAACAAGAATGATGTAACACTAAACTTCCTAAATCATTACCTAATCACACTAGATCACCTTAACCCATGAATCCTAAACTTGACTACTCACTAACAGATATGATGAACTTCAAAATCAGGGATAATTCAAAGTTTATCATGCTTAGTGATCATGAATCTCAATTAGTGCTAACAAGATAGATTAAGAATGAAGAACAAAGTTGAATCTTTCACCAAGAGAATAATTGTTTTCTAACAAAAACCAGATTAACCTTAAAATTAGGTTTAAATAGTATATATAATAGTTTGAAAATGAACCGGGTCAACCCAACAAACCTGGATCAACCCGTGAAAATTACAGTTTCTGCATCCTTAGCGACCATGCTTGGTCGCTACGTAAATGTCGCTACAGCACTTGTAGGCTGTAGAGACCTCTTGTTGTCGCAACGCACATCGCTACGGTTCCCACAAGTAAGCCTAGCAACCTTGCTTGGTCACTCCACCGAAGTCGCTACAACACTTGGTCGTCTAGAGATGGGGATCTCGTAGCGACCTCGTCTGGTCGCTATGGTGGTCGCAACGGATCCCAGAACTTCTTCTAACGACATCTCATGGTCGATATGGTGGTCTCTACGGATCCCAGAACTTCTTCTGGCAACCTCTCCTGGTCGCTACACTCAGGTCGCTACAACACTTAGTCAGCAAAGGCTTGCTTATGCTTCAAACTTCTCTTTCTTGGCCTCAAATGACTTCAAACTCACCATCAAGGACCTCCAACACCTGATATAGAAAAATGCAATGCAATGAAGCCTAAACATGTCTAAATGCTAGTCTAAATGATCAAAATGTACAATGAATAATGACTAAAACAATGCAAATATGCAAGACATCAACTCCCCCAAACTTATTCCTTACTTGTCAACAAGTAAATTCCCAAGATTAACAAGGTAGAGAGGTTTGAAAGTGGGAAATCATTACCAAAATAACTCTTCTTTGCCATTAACATGATACCCTTGCATAGTTGTTTTAAATAGCTAGAGCAAAGAACTTATCAAACTCTAACTTCTCTAGGCCTATCTCAACTCCGTGATCTTCTACACTCATCGTCAAGACTACACAAACAAGCCACGCAACCAACTCTCACATTCATTAGACAATAATCATAAATGCATTCTTGCAAATGGGCAATCGGTCTTAATCATTTAGCCTGGTGAAAAAAGGCTTGAAGCTATTGTGAATCAAGAAGGTTATCAAGTTCTTTCATGGTGGTTTACTCTCAAGAACAAGTAGTTCGACATTATGCATAATATACTAAGAAAGAGAATAATTTATGCGTAAAATGCTCAATCCTCATTGTTCTACCCATTTCCTAGATACAAAATAATCTGTATCGATGCTTTCCAATGTCAAACTCTCTTTCACTCACCCAAAAACTTCAAGAACACTCTCATCTTTTTCTTTTGCTAACTGGGGATCATTCCACCATTTTCTTAGATTTAGCTCACATTTTTTTTATATTCCCCACTCTTTTGATTTTTTTTACTTAGGGGATTTCTTATTTTGACACTCCTTGAACTAATCTTCTTCTTTTTCTTGATCCTTAATATCTTATCTCTCTTTTTTTTGTACACTCACTTTTCTCTCAACCCTTCAAGATGAAACACTCAATACTCCATTCCAATCCTATGTGCTAGACAATAATGAGTTCTTAAATCTAGCAAGTAACGAGGACCAACCATTTTCGTTCCCAATACTCTCAACATTATGCACATATCAAACTTTCAGAAGAGATCTCACTCAACAAATTAGTAATGGCTTGAAAGAAAGGTAGGGTTAAGGGTGTGGAGAACCATCTAAGGAGAGATGGCCACTTGAGTTGCCAAAGATTGGTATAAGGTAGTAAGACTAACTCAAATATGTGTGAGGCAAACATGATCAAGCACAACAAAAGCCCATAAGCAAGATAGATTAGGTTCATTAACTCAAGTAAAATTGGAGTTGATTTCAAGGACAAGCAAGCTTCATCAATCAAACAAGTTTCAAGAGGAGTTTTCAAAGCTCGAAGTTTAGAAGTCTTTCAAAGGATGCTCTATCTACTTGCCGCGACTACAAAGGGTATTAAGTTTAAGTTCTTAGCGTGAGTTCTTTGCAAGGTTAGTTTAATCATTGTCCCCTATGCGATATGAATGCAACCTATATGCTCTAGACTCGACCCTAAAGATGTAAATGATGCAACTACATGGTTCTTTTTGTTGTTTTCGAATTGTTTTTATATATGTACAATGCAAGACTCAAATGCTTATGCAAACAAGAAAAGAAAATGATTAGACATGGTATCTCCCCCCCAAAACTTGAACAACACAGTCTCTGTGTAATCAAGAGAAAGAGAGATATTGAAAATACAAAATGTATGACGAGAAAATGGATATGTACAGTGGCAAAGGTATGGAGATACCTCATGTTGAGTCCGAGGAGGTGGCCTCCTCGTCTGTCTCGTCGCCACTTCCTCCCTTGTCGCCTTCGTCTTCATTGCTCGCTGCCATGTATCGCTCATTTCCTGCCTCAAACCTTCTTCTTCGTCGTCGTCGGAAGAGTCTAGAGAAGGGGACTCATTGCCTGATTCTCCACGAGTAGGAGAAGGGTTTTGCCTCTTACGAAGCTGAGAAAAATCTGCGCTAATACTCCCTTTCCCATGACGAGGTTGTCGACGAGGCCCTGGAGCAGAAGTCTCAGCCATGATGAAGTCCTCCGCTTTGCAACCTCCTATTCCTGCTCTAACCAGAACATCCGTGACTTTCTTCATGAACTTGGCAGAGTTTGCAGCGTTCCTATTTACTATCTTATTCAGTGCTTTGTACTTTGCTGACAACTTTTGGATGGTCCTATCCTGGATCATGTTCCACCCCTCAAGTTTCCCAATGTATTCATGGGCATCTCACAAAGGACCCTTCGGGAGGGCTCCAGTATGTGGCGTGAAGTAGTAGCGGGGAGGTCCATAGAGTGCTCCCTCTTCCTCTTGGATCTCAGGGGCGGCTCGTGAACCATATGCTTAAATAGGTGCTGGGGTACCAGCAGTAGAAGAAGATGGACCAGCTATCGAGCGTCGCACAGTATTTTTCCTTCAATTTGGCACAGTGTCAAGTGGACCGTGTTGGCGAAGCTGGAGATCTTGCGGGACTTCGAATGAGATGCTATACTTGATGTGAACCATGAAGACACGCTGGTTTGGTAGGACAAGTTATGTATGATCAAAGTCAATGTAGAATGAGTAGACGTGCTTGCCTTGAAACATTCCCGAGAGATATTTGGTCCACTTCATGTAAGGACCATCCATGTACAAAGGTGTGTGAGGACTTTCACCATCAAGAGGGACTCCTGCAGCTTTCAGGAGTGGTATAATGAAGCCGCTGATGCTCAGCTGAGGCGTGCTATCATGGTTAGTCTAGGCCCAGTCCCGGTAGTACTTTAGCCTCCTCACGAAGAAGCCCATTCTCCCAAAATCTGAGAAAATATCCTCCTCATATCTATACAGCGCATCCTTCCCAAACAATGGTACAAGCGCCATGGAAATCATTGTCAATTCATCGTCTAAGACATTCCCAGATTCTCGATGAGAAAAGAGTGTGTTTCCCAAGATGCGATGGACATATCTGACCACATGATTTCTGATACTAGTGTTCTTGTTCCTCTGGGGGTCATGAGAAAATTCTGCAATTAGAGGCCAGACCCTTTCGGGATATTGTAGTTTCTAGGGAGATCGCTACGCTTATCATCCTTGAAGCCCATAAAGTCACTGATTTCCTTGTAACTCAGCTTGTACAACTTTCCCCTGACCTTGAATTGAATCCGCCCATACCCGAACTCTGATGATCCATCGCTAAGGCGGAAGACCTCTAACGATGATAGAAAATGACATGAAGCTTCCACATATAGAGGTTGTGCTTCCATTGTAAGGATAGATTGCAATCTCATACTCTCCAGTATCTGAAACACTCCATCATAAAGTTTGGTTTCCCTCAAGAAGATAGGGCAGGGAAACCTTGTTGGTGTCCATGTGATACCGGTTTGTAGGTGAGTTAGTAGTTGAGGTTTTGTTGGGATGACTGATCTATCTCTTTCCTTTACTTGGGATTTCGCCTTTCGTTTCCCTTTCCCTTTGGTTTCTTAACTGGTCTTGGTGGAGCATCGTCCTCTCTTTCATTTGGGGCTTGAAGACCCTCTTGGATCTCCCTCTCGACTCTTCAGCTTTCTTTCTTTCTCGCTCAACCTCATCCTCAGTTCTCCGTGGGGGGTTTCGGCTTCTGTTGGCTCCCGTTGATCTAGTTCTCGCCATTGGTACCTGGGATCCGTAGCGACCCATCTATGTCGATACGGAGGTTGCTACGACTCCCGTAGAGACCTTTAGCGACCACTCATGATCGCTACGAATAGTCGCTACAGATGTTGACATTTTGAAATCTTTGCCAAAGCTCTTTCCTCCATATGATCAACTTCCATCCTGAAAGTATTCACTCAGAAACATCAAATAATCTAAAAGAAAAGTAAGCTAAAAAGAACAAAAATATGTACAAAGATAAACATGGGACTTCCTCTCAAGTGAGCTTGTTTAAAGTCTCTAGCTTGACTTCCTTTCTTTTTGGTTAAGCAAAGTCTGGATCGGAGAGTGGAACTGAAGTTCCTTCCTCCTAACTTGAAATCTCCAAGTAGAGCTTAACTCTTCGTCCGTTGACTGTGAATTCTCTTCCATCCTTGCTCCACAGAACTATTGCTCCATAAGGTTTCACTTCTTTTACCTTAAAAGGACATGATCATCTTGACTTGAGCTACCAGGAAACAGCTTCAATCGAGAATTATAGAGCAGCACCTGATCTCCAACACTGAACTCTCTCTTTAGAATTTTCTTATCATGAACAGCTTTAGTCCTTTCCTTGTAGATCGCTGAGCTCTCATAGACATCAAGACGTAACTCAGCAAGTTCACTCAGTTGAATCAACCTCTTCTCCTGGGCTGTCTTGATGTCAAAATTGAGAAGTTTAACGGCCCACAAGGCCTTATATTCAAGCTCCACTAGAAGATGACAAGCTTTCCCATAGACAAGGTTGAAAGGTTTGGTTCCTAAAGAAGTTTTGAAGGCTGTCATATACCCCCATAGTGCATCGTCAAGCTTAATGGACCAGTTTTTCCTTGTTGTTCCTACTGTATTTTCCAGAATGAATTTGATTTCTCTGTTGGAGATCTCCACCTGTTCACTTGTCTGAGAATGGTATGGAGTTTCCACCTTGTGTTTTACACCATTCTTCTTGAGAAGATTCTCAAATAGCTTGTATATGAAATGGGAGCCTCCATCACTGATCACAACTCTAGGGACTCCAAACCTTGGAAAGATAATGCTCTTGAACATCTTTAGAACCACATTAGCATCATTGGTTGGACTTTCTATAGCTTCTACCCATTTTCACACATAGTCAACAGCTACAAGGATGTAGGTATTCCCAAAGGAGGATGAGAATGGTCCCATGAAATTGATGCCCCATACATCAAATACTTCAACTTCCAGGATAGGGTTTTGAGGCATCTCATTCCTTTTGGTAATATTCCCTCTTCTCTGGAATAAATCACATCTTAAGACAAAGCTTTGTGTGTCCTTGAACATGTGGGGCCACCAACATCCAGCTTGTAGAACCTTAGCAATAGTCTTGAAGGTAGCAAATTAACCTCCATAGGATGGTCCATGACAATGTGTGAGGATCCCATCAACCTTTTCTTCAGCTACTACTCTTCTATAGAGTTGATTCCTACAAAGTATATAGAGATAAGGTTCATCCCAATAGTACCTCTTCACATCCTTGTAGAACTTCTTCTTAGCATAGCCCTCCAGTCCCAAAGGCTCCTTTCCACAGGCTAAGTGGTTTACCAAATCAGCGTACCATCTTTCTTTATCTTCAGTTGATTTAAACTCTTCAAGCTTATTCCCGATCTCACAAAACTTCATAACCGCCCTGATGGCAATAATTTGCTCCTCTGGAAGACCTTCATCAATTGGAATACCACAGTTAACTTTCATTCGAGACAAATGATTAGCAACTCCATTATCAACTCCGAGTTTGTCTATTATATCAAGATCAAATTCTTGTAACAATAGAATCCAACTCAACATTCTTGGCTTAGCATATTTCTTTGCCAAAAGGTGTCTTAGCGCAGCATGATCAGTGTAGACTATCACCTTGGAGCCTACCAAGTAGCTTCTAAACTTCTCGAAAGCAAACAATATGCCAAGAAGCCCTTTCTCAGTTGTAGCATATTTCATTTGAGCATCAAGAGTCCTACTTGCGTAGTAGATGGCATGATTCTTCTTATTTCTCTTCTGCCCCAAGACTACCACAGCATAATCACTAGCGTCACACATAATGTCAAAGGGAAGATCTCAATCTGGTGGCTGAACAATAGGGGCACTGATAAGTTCACTCTTCAGCTTCTTGAAGGCTTCGAGACACTCCTCATCAAAGTTAATGACAACCTCTTTGCATAGTAGTTTTTTCAACGGTCTAACTATCTTTGAGAAGTCCTTGATGAACCTCCTATAGAACCCGACATGGCCTAAGAAGATTATGATGTCCTATACCGATATTGGTAGAGCTAATCCAATCATCACGTCAATCTTCGCCTTATCTACTTCGATACCTCTCTCTGAGATCTTGTGTCCCAGAACAATCCCTTCTTTTACCATGAAGTGGCATTTTTCCCAATTAAGCACAAGGTTTGTCTCCTCACATCTTTTCAAAACCCTTACACCAAGGGGAAGGGGTTTAAGCTCCACTTTGGGTGCCTTGAGCTCACTCTAATTTTCTTATTCTCATCATTGTTTTTGATAAAGGGGTTTTCTATCTCAAGCAAGAGCCTATCCACATAAAGTTCATCCCCTAGATCAGCTAGTTCAAAGAGAGGTCTAGGTTAATCAAGTATCAAAAATTCAGTTTCGAGATCAATTGAAGCACAAAGATAGTTCTTCAAAACAAACTTTAAGATGATCTCTAGCAAGCTTTTCTACTCATAAGTCATCTAATTTTCTAGTTTCACATATCAGATCAAGACTTTCGTTGATGAGCACATGAGAATCCAAATCAGAGGCAATATCTTCAACACAAGGCAAGCAACAATCCTCAAAATAATGAAGTTCAAAAGTATAATCGCATATACCTTCTAGTTGGGTTGGTGAAACCTAATAAAATACCTCTTTGAGCTGATGAGCAATCCTTATCTCAATTCCTGTAAGCTCGCTTCCTTCTAGTGTTGCCTGATGTTGCATATGATTCAACCTTAGCATCATTGCCATGTCACCCCTTGTCAACATTAAAAATCTCTTTGCAAAGCTCATCTACCTTCACACTTTGTTCTGGTGTGAGTACACTTTCATAAAAGGGTGGCTCCACAAATGGCTCATCATCTTCAATATGATCTTCAAATGTGTCTTTCTCTTCTTGTGGCCAATCAAAGTAGCTTGCAGCCATTACTGCAAAGAACAAAAATTAGAATAAAATGTTGATAACTATACAAAGCAAAACAAAGCAAAAGGAAATAAAGCTTAATCTCAAGAAATTTTTATCCTAATGATAAATCTTATGTCCCCGACAACGGCGCCAAATTTGATAAAGGATTTTACTCTATCCTAATCAAAGTAGTATAGATGAGTGTCAATCCAATCCTAAGTGAGCATGATGCAATGAGAATACAAGTATATCTTAATCTAAGTGCAATCAATTTTTGATGAGTGAATGAAGGTAACAAAAGTTAGCAAGGGAAACAACGTAAGGTTTAAATCAAATTAGACATGAGAATCCATGGGTAAGGGTATTGATTTTGGGCTACTAGGATCCAATCTAGGATATTAACACAATCGAGCAATCAAGTTCTAGAAGTCTAGACACAACTATTAAACTAATTTTTCTGTCAAGATAGAAGTTCATTTGCAATCAATCCATAATCATCAAATGTCTTTGGTTCAGCTAAATCAAGCAATCGTTAAGAACGAGTCTATTAACTATCTAAGCTTCCTTAACATCAATTATCATTAGTTAAGCAAGCAAGCAGCAATATCACTTTGATTTCGACATTTCATCAAACACCTTTCGGGCATGAAATGTCAAACATCTAGATCAAAGTGATCAAGTCTAATATAGCATTAAGTACAAGAGATATGCCTAGAACAAGAATGATCTAACACTAAACATCCTAAATCATTACCTAATCACCCTAGATCACCCTAACCTATGAATCCTAAAAGTGACTACTCACTAACAGACATGATGAACTTCAAAATCATGGATGATTCAAAGTTTATCATGCTTAGTGATCAGGAATCTCAATTAGTGCTAACAAGATAGATTAAGAATGAAGAACAAAGTTGAATCTTTCACCAAGAGAATAATTGTTTTCTAACAAAAACCAGATTAACCTTAAAATTAGGTTTAAATAGTATATATAATAGTTTGAAAATGAACCGGGTCAACCCAACAAACCTGGATCAACCCGTGAAAATTACAGTTTCTGCATCCTTAGCGACCATGCTTGGTCGCTACGTAAATGTCGCTACAGCACTTGTAGGCTGTAGAGACCTCTTGTTGTCGCAACGCACATCGCTACGGTTCCCACAAGTAAGCCTAGCAACCTTGCTTGGTCACTCCACCGAAGTCGCTACAACACTTGGTCGTCTAGAGATGGGGATCTCGTAGCGACCTCGTCTGGTCGCTATGGTGGTCGCAACGGATCCCAGAACTTCTTCTAACGACATCTCATGGTCGATATGGTGGTCTCTACGGATCCCAGAACTTCTTCTGGCAACCTCTCCTGGTCGCTACACTCAGGTCGCTACAACACTTAGTCAGCAAAGGCTTGCTTATGCTTCAAACTTCTCTTTCTTGGCCTCAAATGACTTCAAACTCACCATCAAGGACCTCCAACACCTGATATAGACAAATGCAATGCAATGCATCCTAAACATGTCTAAATGATCAATATGTACAATGAATAATGACTAGAACAATGCAAATATGAAAGACATCAACGTCCTAAATTTGTAGTGAGACATCTCTGCAAATCCCCCCTGAATCGACTCTAGAGCAATCCACAAAAATGAAAGAGTCGCTACAAGGTTCCATTCTCAGGTTCAACTTCTCTGCCGTAGCTTTGGGTATGATGCTCACTGATGATCCAGTGTCGCAAAGGACGTTGGGAAACTCGTGGCCGTTGATCAGACATGGTACTACAAACTTCCCAGCATCACTTTTCTTCTTCAAAATAGTTCTTGGCTCTTTCCTAGGATGACTCTTGGTAGCCTTATCAACCATCATAGGCTCTGATGCATTCATCTTCTGCTCTTGAGTTGTCTTATTTGTTACCCCTTGTTGCTGAACTCGTTTGGTCACTGGGTACCATTTATCAATTGTACGACCTCTGCGCGAACGATGCGTGAAGCTATTCCCGATTCTGTCAAGTCAGCAGGAACCGTCGATCGATTCTTAGTAACTTTTGTCGATCGATGCATGTGCTGGCTGCCTAGCGAACACAGTTTTCCTATATGGAACTCTTTCTCCTAAGGCTTTTCTCTCTTGACTTCTACCCAGAAATCATCATCAATCACAGCATTGACGTGATGTTTAAGTCCAGATTCCCTAACCATAGCCTTGTATTTGTTAAGGATTTCACTCGCTTGAGTCACTTGACTTTCCAGCTTCCCCACACGGGTGTCGAGATCCTCGATCTTTTTGTTTAGGTGGAGGTACAAGAAATCTAACTTCTTATTGAAGTCCACAGTCATCCTCTTCCCTCCAGTACTTTGTCAAACATAAATTCGACCCATGGTCTTCTGATTGGTCTCAAGATCTCCATGCCATTAGCAGCTTGGACTTTAGCTTCGGGTTAAGCTATTGCAGCATCTGTTTCTGCTTATGTATCAGGGATTACAGCCCCCTGATTGTCTATCTTTTGACCTGCTTCATTACGTAGATGACCATTGAGATCATGCAAGTCCACATTCTCATTCTGAACCGCAATTATGGGCATAACCATCTGAATTCGTCTGTTGCCGTCGATACATGCGGATGAGATGCTGACGATCAATGCTAAGTGATCAATTTCGGTCGATGCTAGAGTTCTGATGTCGTTCGATGTTATCCATAAAGAGTGTTGATTGATGTTGAATGTCTGTCGTCGATCGATGCTTGTCATCTTTCTTTGCGGATTGTACGTTCGAGTTTCTGCGTGTCTGAGAATAGTAAATCTTGTCCTTTATTGCTCCTAGTATTCTTTTGCATGCACCTGAAAGACAAAGGAAAAGAAAATCTGTAACTTGAAAGTAAAACAAACCTCTACTAAACCCTAGAAATTAATCTAATGGTGATCAATGTTCCCCGGCAGCGGCACCAAATTTGACATGCGTGTTGTTTATTGTTCTAGCAGAGTATAAATATCCTAAACAATCAACTATCAAATTAACCCTTAATCCTAACACACAAAATAATACTCTTGCCAAGAGAGATCCGGTGTAGTACTTAGGGATCCAATCCACATAGAACAATGGCACACAATAGATTTCTTATTCCTAAAGTTAAACTAGCTGATTATATATATATATATATTGGTAACAAGTAATCAGTCTAAGGATTTTTTCCTTATTAGAGAGTGTGGATGCAATATGGAAATATGCTAATAATGTGAATATGAAATATGCTAATGAACTAACTAGATGTAAATGTAAATATGCTAGATTTAGGGTTTCAGGCAAGTGGATTATAGAGGATAAAAGTTAAGGGTATTAATCATATAACTCGATATCTAATGTAAAAGAGACCATCTCTCTCTGCGAGTCTAATCTATTGACTAAATCCAATGTCTCAGCTCTTGCTTGTTACCACGAAATGACCGTCGAGCGATGGCAATGATCATGCCTCGATTGATGGTTTCTTGAGTCAAGCTTTATGACCTAATTCGAATAGTTCACTAGATTAACAAAATCAACTCTCGTTTGTTGCTAGCAACCTAGCTCAAAAGGATTAATTCAGGTAGTATACCATGCTCTCGCTTGCGCCTAACTATCCTATTATCAGGGTTCTAGTTAGCTGATGTGGGTGTTT
>CAJHQQ010001805.1:0-81797 GCA_905132885.1 Moricandia moricandioides
TCATTCTGGGCTGTAACATACGGTCAGAAGACTAATATACAAGATAGGAATGAAAGATCTATAGTGGTGCATTCATCAGGGGGAGTAATACGGTTGTACTCTTTTTCCTAACTTTGGTTTTATCCCAAAGGGTTTTATATGTTAGGTTTTAACGAGGCAACATACCAAACGTATTATGAGCTCTATATGGTTATAACATCCAAGGGGAAGTGTTATGAACCAATTAATTATGGATGCAATAACCATTGGATTAGACATAACCGGATCCGACCATGGATTGGATCGGACCGACCCGAAAGGAATCTCACCCGACCGAAAGGAATATACCATCGGCCAAGTGGATAAGGATCGACCATACTTTCCTTTTCCTTGTGGGATCTTGTTTTCCTTATGCTAAATAGTCTGTGTGAGGTTTTTCTATGTCTATCTAGGAATGTTATATTACCATTTATCTATTGTAACTCCCTATATATAAAGGGCACCATCGATTGATATGAAGAATACAGACAAGTTCCCCCATTCTTTTCTTAACAAAGGCGGGTTTCTAGAGTCGCTTCGGGATGCTTCACATCAGCCACACTAAGTCGTGCTTGACTTAACCACGAAAACCTCACACATTTATTAAATAACTTAAAAAGGAAGATGAAAAGTATATACAATGAATAAACATTGTAATGCCTCCCAAACACGTTTTTTAAGTCTCTAGCTTGACTTTTTTTCTCACTAGTCATAAGTATCGAAAGCTTGAGCCAATGCACCTTTTGCCCTTCTCCTGCAAGAACAAGAAACAAATTATGCAAAGGAGCACACAATTGTCCATAGAAAATAGACAGATTTTTCATCAAAGAGCTTCACTATAGATGTAGCATAAATTAAGAAATACTCCTTTAGGTTTAGATGGCCATGAGAATCAAATGCATTTGGTGGAAACACAAAGTCAACTACTAGTTTAAACGAGGTTTTCACAAAGTAGTTGATTTTATCTCCATCAATCAAATAAAATACAATATTCACATTCTCATGATTGTTTTCAACATGGGGGTTTTCTATCTCATGCAAGAGCATATCCACATCAAGCTCATACCCTAAATCAAATACTACAAGAGGAATTCTAGATTCATTAAGTATTAAAATGTCACATTCGAGATCAATTGAAGCACACATATAAGTTTCTGATTTAAAAATATACCCTTTCAAATTGACCCCAAACTTCAAAAGTACACTTCATACCCAATGCACACAAATGAACAAATATATGCAATGTAGAAACTTAAATGCAATCTAAAATGATTAAAATAAACTAAATGAGATGCTAAATAGGATTAAAAACATTATATATCAATAGCCTCAAAAGAGTATCATAGCACCCGAAAGGTCTAAAACACAAAAATCATCTCTTACTCTGGATGACCATCTCTCATCTCTCCTCATGGTGATCCTGAATCCAATTAAAGAAGAGATAGACAAGACATCATGGGCCACCTCTCACGCTCAATTCCTCACCAAATGCTTCTCGCCTCTTTGGAAAAATCCCAACTTCTTCATATTTTTACTCTTTAAAAAGAACGAAGACATCAATCCAACAAAGGCAAACCAGCCATGCATGAATCCAGATCACTTCAACTTCTCACTCGAAGAAGTTGATCAACTACTGAATGAAGATCTCATTGGAAGACCCTTCACCATGGACATGTGAAGCATTTTATGTCAACAAAAGAGCAGAGGAGCAAGTTCGAGGAAAAATAAGACTGGTCATCAACTATCAAACACTGAATAGATTTACGTGACAAGTTTCCTCTACCAAAATGAGAGGTCTTCTTCCAGAGACTACCTCATGCAGATGAAATTAGTCAATTGGTTGTGTAACCTTGTATCAAACAATGGATTTGAAATTGATTAAGATGGAGCCATCAATTGATGAACTGTGCGTCTGCTTTTTTTCTCAGTCAACCACGTTCCTCGAGGGCGATTAATGTTGTTTCGCCTTTTGTACAAACGAGCTTGAGTGTTCCTTTATAACCTAAGGATTTGTTCGATATGCATATTAAGAATATTTATATTTTAAAATTGTAAGTGACATAAATTTTTTACTTGTATAAAATAGATTTAAGATAAGATTTCTTTAAAATAAAACACATTAGATTTTGACCCGCGCTTTTAAAGCGCGGGTATGTTTTGTTGATCATTTTGATAAAGTATGCATGAATCTATAATTTTTTATTAGAAAAAATAGAATTTTAAAGTTTTTTATTATAATGTTTGAGTCTCAAACATCGTTTTATATTCGATCGAGACTCATTCTCAAATAAATAGATCTCGAGGTCCGTATATATAGCATATTTTAACATATATAATTTACTAATCTCCTAAATTTATCTAAAATTCTATATAAATATACATATATGAGAATTAAAATAATATAATTTGTCTATTTAGATATGTCTTATATTATTTTTAAATGATTTTTAATATGCTACCACTTGATATATATATTGTTGAGAAAAATAATTTTGTTCTGAAAAATTTCCAAAAATGTTATTGATATGTTAAGTTAAATAATTTTATACACATTAATAGATTATTTGTTAAGATATTTGTTTACAAACATATTTATAATATCAATTTTACATACTGAATATTCATTTCAAACATTCTAAACTTAGTAATTTTTTCATTATATTTTTAATAAAATATAGATAGTTTTTAGTTTAGTATTCATAAAAAAAAACACTCTAAACTGCAAAATTATATTATTCTCTAAAATTATTTTATAAAAATTTATAGTGTTTACATTTTTTGGAAATCACTGTAAAAATTATAATAAATACAATGGTATATTTTGAAAATAAAATAATAAAGGAGATAAATTGTATATAATTAATTGTCTTTTTAATTTTGGAATATTTCCTAAATTTGTTTGATTAATATTAATTAATTATGATATCCAAATAAGGGAATGACATTTCCTTGTAAATAACTACAAAAGGCAAGGGAATCATAGTAGGGATTCTGCTTTAATAGTATAGACTAGATTTTGACCCACCCATAAAAAGGGCGGGTATATTTTTAAGCGCGGGGTTAATATATTTTGTTGAACAAGTTATTTTACGTAATGAAAATTATTATTTTAAATAAATTATATATTTTAAATTTTATGAAATTTATCTTAAATTATTTATATCACTTAGTTGTTATTTTAAGTAGGACTAACTTTTGAAAACTCCAAATAATTCTAACACGTATTATGATTTTGTTTATTTATCTTCTGTTAAACTTATTTCACACTGATTTTTTATAAACCTTAAATTAAATTAAATATTTATATTTATAGCCTTGATTGGTAAAATACATATTTCTGTGTGTTTAAAATTTTTTTCTATAATTTTATTAAATATAGTTTATATGATTATTTTTTATTTTAAATAGAACTATTTTTTAAGGATTTGCGATAATTCAGACCCACATTATAGTTTTGTTTATTTAATCTTTTGTTATTCTAACTTGATTTTAGTGGTTTAATTTAATAAATATTAAACTACTATAAATAATAATTATTAATAAATTAATTAATGAATCTTGAAGTAGTTAAATCTTAGGGTGTTTTGCAAAAGTGACTCAAAATTTGAAGTTAAATGCAAAACTAACCCATCATTTTTTGGAATTTTAATTTATCTTCTTCACCCTAAATTTTTGAGTTATTCACGAAAATGCCATTGCTTTTTTTTTCTTTTTTTTTAAATGAGTGTTTTACTCTATCATCCTCATATTCATCAATTATTTACAATATTATCATTGCCAACAATACACCAATCACCATGAACAACTAATTTGAAGCTCTTAATGCACAAAAATTTGATTTTTTTCTCATTCGTTATTCACACAAACCACAGCTCTTTGACTTTCTCTCAAAATTCATTCAAAAAATTCAAGATTTTGATTTCAAACTTTGTAAGGTTCATAAAGATATAGAAACTTATGATTCTTGGTCATTAATGAGTTGGTAACATCTTGGTGAAGTTCTATGAGTTTAAAGAAGTCATCTCACGGGTTCAAGATATGAAATTGATTTTTTTTTCAAATTTGTTCGTGAAGAAGGTTTCTCTGGGTCAATGCAATTGGTTAGTTTTGCAATTGACCTTTTCTGGGTTTTTTGTAGAAGACTTCTTTCCTTTGTTAACAAAAAAAAGGAGAACTTAGAAGACTTCTAGGGAAGTCTTCTCGGATAAACATGTTAATTTTGCAATTGATCACAGTTTGTCAAAACTTTGACTTTTTATAGAAGACTCCCAAGAAGTATGCGTGGGATACTTTTGCAATTAACAATTTATACAAAAAAAATATTATTTACGAGAAGACTTCTTAAGAAGTCTTCTAACGGAAGACTTCTTGAGAAATCTTCTCAAATTTTATTCTTGGTTTTGATTATGAGAGAATACTTCTGTAGAAGTTTTCTTAGGAAAAGTCAAATATAGTCAATTGCAAAAGTAACTCAGGAAGACTTCTTAAGACGTTGAGAAGACTTCATGTGAACGTAAGAAGACTTCTAAATAAGTCTTCTATAAAAAGTCAAATTATTGACAAACTTTGGTCAATTGCAAAACTAACCATTTTACCATAGAAGACTTCTCTAGAAGTATTCTCTGAGATTTTTGAAAAAAATTCAAATTCAAAAGTAAGTCAATATTTACAAAGGAATATTTCTCAAGATGTCTTCTCTAGATTAGACTTCTTAAGTAGTCTTCCTTTATAAATTTCCAATTGCAAAAATGACCTAAACGGAAGACTTCTTAAGAAGTCTGCTACATCAATTTTTATTAAACTTCAATTTTCTCAAAAAATAAAATGAAATTTTCTCTTTTTTCTTGTTAATTCATGTGTATTAGTCAATATTGGGTATCTTGAGTGAAATTCATAACTTAATTGGTGATAATTATGAGGTTACAAACATTCATGTTTATTAATGTTTTTAGCTAAACTAAGAATACTTACAGAGAAGTCTTTCGTGAGAAGACTTACAGGGAAGTCTACATGGAAGTCTTCCGTGAGAAGACTTACATGGAAGTCTTCCGTGAGAAGACTTACAAGGAAGTCTTGTACGTTCTTTTTTGTAAAATTTGTTAGGTAACTTCAATATATATTTTCTAAATTTCAAAAGTGTCAAGTAACTTCAACAATATCAAGTCATGTGGTTTAATATATCTTCTTATATCTTAAGATATAATTTTTAATTTTTATGAAATTTAAAATTGCAATTTCACTTAAAATTTAAGTTTCCCGCTTAAATTTTCCGCTTCCAATAAAACTTCTCCAAAAATCTTCTGAGAGAAGACTTAACTTTTTCTAGTGAGACTTATGTATTGTTTGATCTTTGGTGAATTTGACTAAGTTTTCTTTATAAGTTTTTTCTCTTAGTTTGTAATAAATTTGACTAAATTTTAAAAATTTATATTGTTTTTGGGTCATATGGTTAAAATGTTTTTTGTTATGAAATTCCAATAATGTCAAGCACTTTTGAAAAATAAATAAAATATTGTAGACATCAACATATTTATTAATTATTTTCATTAACATCTTTTCAAATTTACAAAATAATTCATAATTAAAAGAGTACACATAATAATCACTAAATATACCATAAACAAAAGAATTACAAAATGATCATTAACATCTTCATAGGAGATTTCTGGAAAACTTCTAGAAAACTTCTGAAAGACTTGGAAGTCTTCCACAAGTCTTTCAAGAGTCTTCTGAAGTCTTCATGAGAGACTTCTGGAAGACTTATAGAAGACTTGTGGAAGATTTGTGGAAGACTTCAAGAGGTCTTCCAGGAAGACTTGTCGAAAACTTGTGGAAGACTTCCAGAGGTCTTCCAGGAAGACTTCCAGAGGTCTTCCAGGAAGACTTCCAGAGGTCTTCCAGGAAGACTTCCAGAGGTCTTCCAGGAAGACTTCCAGAGGTCTTCCAGGAAGACTTCCAGAGGTCTTCCAGGAAGACTTCCAGAGGTCTTTCAGGAAGTCTTCTAGAAGTATTGTTAATGCCTTTAGAGGTTTCACCTACATATAATGTTGTGTTATCTTCTTCTTCTTTATACCAAAAAGAAAATGATACATCTTTAACCATTGAACATTATCACAAACACAAAATATGAATCAACAAGGTCATACATTTAACCTTGTTACAGTATGTTAAATATACAACTTCTTAGAATATAACATATAAAACACACCAAAAATACATATTCAAACTTTATAGATCTACCTTTAAAGGAATGAAAGATGACAACCATGTAATGAAAAATCTGCAAAAACAAGATAAATTAGTGAGAATACATAAGAAAAAAATGAGAAAAATATATAAAGTTAGGTATTTTCAAGTCTAAATAGATTAGAGAGAGGTTGAAGAGTTTTAGAGTGAAAAACATTAGATTTTTGTTGCAGCCATTTGAAAGGAAGAAAGAGAATGTGTAAATTTTCTTTATATATGGAGACAAAAATCTCAACTAGGTTAAATATTTTCGATACAGAAGACTTCCCGGGAAGTCTTCTAAGAGAAGAATTTCCAAATTATGAAGTCTTCCAAAACTCTATAATCTAATACATGAGAAGACTTCACATTAAGCGGAAAGTCTTCCAGGAAGTCTTCTAGTGCATTATGAAGTCTTCTCGAAGTCTTCCAAAACCCTATAGTCTAATACATGAGAAGACTTCTGGAAGACTTGTAGAAGACTTCCGGAAGACTTTGCATTAGGCGGGATGTCTTCTAGTGCATTATGAAGTTTTTTGGAAGTTTTCTCGAAGTCTTCTAAAACCTTATAGTCAAATAACTCACTAAATAGCAAAAATAAATTCACTAAACCTAAAATCAACTTATAATGTGATTAATATATACAAAAATAAACACATATAGGTCAAAAAAATATTTTAAAAAAGTTATGATTCAAAAATCTAACCCTAAAATACACAACACTACAACATATATTACCACAACCTAAACCAAAGATTATCATGACGCAATCTACATTCACTTATCTATGTTGAAAAAAAATCAATTTTAGTATTTTTAAATTTACATCATTTATTAATATTTGTAGTTACATAATTTCATTTTTTTTCTTCATATAAATATTTTTTTATAAAAAATTAAATTATTTTTAAGATTAATTGTACGAGAATATTTTTAAGACTTCTCTGGAAGTCTTTTCAGGCAAAAAAGGTTATAATGGTAAAATTGAATATAATTTTTTGTTTGTTCATAAGGAGTTTGTTGTATTTTCAATAACCTTTTGGTTACTTTTGCATTTGATTGGATTTGGTGTACACTTTTGCATTTGAAATCAAGTTTTGAGTCATTTTTTAAAATTTCTCCTAAATCTTAAAAGTACTATTTATACCTTATTATTATTAGAGGAACTGTCGTTTACATAAAATTATTAATATAGATAATAGTTATTAACAAATATTAAATAAACTGTCATTATGTTACATTATTTCGTGAATTCTAATTTATACTTAATTTTCACTCACATATATAATGTATTCGTGAATTTTAGTTAGTATAAGTTAGAGTTATGAGTTCCTACAATATATGAAATAAAAAAAGATGTTATAAATTAAACGTATGAAGTTAATTATTACTAACAGAATAAATAAATAAAGAGACATAACATGTATCAATATTTAGAAGGTGGTTATGATTATTTAGTGCAGTTATTAAATAATTAGTTGCACTAAACATATATCAATAAGCATGTATCTAATTTAATATAATAGATATAAATTTAAATTGTTTTAAATAAAAAAACAATATGCTTAAGGTTTTGTGTGTTTGAAGTTCAGATTCTTCGGTTAGGGATTAGAAATTTTTTTTAATCAGGTATAAATATAAATTTATATGTATTTTTTTGGTCAAACTAAATTTATATGTACAAAAAAATATTTCGTTTACATATATTAAGATTTGAATGCTGCACCGATAATAAAATCTTAATATATTATGTATACAATAGTTGGTTCATGATTTTGATCTGAATATAATTATAAAGATAACAATGGTTCATTTCACGTATTGTAATGACACTATAATATGATGTTTACGTTTTCAACTGAATATAAATGTTTCCAAATCTGCTAAGTATTAAAAAGGATGTTTAATCAATTAAATGGAGAAAAAGGAGAAAATCTAATCAATTTTAATTATTAATGAAAAATCTAAATAAGGAAATGACATGCTATTGTAAATAATTCAAATAAACAAGGCATAATCCTATTAGGGATTCTGATTTAATAGTATATATTAGATTTTAATCCGTGCGTTCAAAGCGCGAGATTTATTTCTTTTTAATATTTTTTAGTTGTTTGGAGGATCAAATTTTTTAAAATAAAAAATTATGATATTATTCGATATGAGAAAAAATTACTATGTACTCTAACATATTCTTAATTTATGTTTTTATAGTAGGTAAATTTTAATAGTTTGAAAATTAACTACAAATATTGTGTAGTTTACATTTAATTTAGTGTTACATAACGAAGAAGTTAATGACTGTTTTTAATATACCAAATCGTTAATGTTTACTAAATATTTCTAACAAAATATTAAGTTTTTTATTTTAACTATAAAAATATATGATCTTGATTTATTAAAAAGAAGATATATGCTCCTGCTCTAGAGGAAAATGTAAAAAATATCTACTTCATTTAAATAAGGGTTGGCTGCCTATTCCGATAATAAAATATATTAAGATTTGAATGCTGCACCGATAATAAAATCTTAATATATTATGTATACAATAGTTGGTTCATGATTTTGATCTAAATATAATTATAAAGATAAAAATGGTTCATTTCACGTATTGTAATGACACTATAATATGATGTTTACGTTTTCAACTGAATATAAATGTTTCCAAATCTGCTAAGTATTAAAAAGGATGTTTAATCAATTAAATGGAGAAAAAGGGGAAAATCTAATCAATTTTAATTATTAATGAAAAATCTAAATAAGGAAATGACATGCTATTGTAAATAATTCAAATAAACAAGGGCATAATCCTATTAGGGATTCTGATTTAATAGTATAGATTAGATTTTAATCCGTGCTTTCAAAGCGCGAGATTTATTTCTTTTTAATTTTTTCTAGTTATTTGGAGGATCAAATTTTTTAAAATAAAAAATTATGATATTATTCGATATGAGAAAAAATTACTATGTACTCTAACATATTCTTAATTTATGTTTTTATAGTAGGTAAATTTTAATAGTTTGAAAATTAACTACAAATATTGTGTAGTTTACATTTAATTTAGTGTTACATAACGAAGAAGTTAATGACTGTTTTTAATATACCAAATCGTTAATGTTTACTAAATATTTCTAACAAAATATTAAGTTTTTTATTTTAACTATAAAAATATATGATCTTGAGTTATTAAAAAGAAGATATATGCTTCTGCTCTAGAGGAAAATGTAAAAAATATCTACTTCATTTAAATAAGGGTTGGCTGCCTATTCCCCCCCCCCCTAGATACACTAACCCTACTTATTCCCCCCCCCCCCCAAACTATCAAGTTCTTCATAATTCCACCCAATCATACACTTTCTCTTTAAATATCCCCCTAAATTTTTTTAATCCCCCTCTCTAATCAATTCTCAAATCGTGATTAATAAAAGAAAAATTGCGTTTAAAAATTGTGATTGCCCAATTTAAAATCAAATTGGAGCTTAGGGTTTGAATGATTTTTTCTTTTTTTTCACGACAAAAAAAAGTGAGAGAGAGAGAAGCCACGGGAAACACAGAGAAGAGAGAGAGAGAGAGAGAGAGAGAGAGAGAGAGAGAGAGAGAGAGAGAGAGAGAGAGAGAGAGAGAGAGAGAGAGAGAGAGAGAGAGAGAGAAAGAGCGTGAGAGAGAGAGAGTTAGCGTGAGAGAGAGAGAGAGAACGTGACTCTTTAAATGTTGGAGCTTTGTTGCAGAGGCCAAGCTCTGTAAATGTTGGAGCTTTGCTTACTTATGACTCTATCATCGGACGAGCGGCTAAACCAGCTTTTAAAGCAGCAATGGATGATGTTAATGCTGACCAAACCGTACTCAAGGGTACCAAGCTTAATATTGTCTTTCAAGACTCTAATTGCAGTGGATTTATTGGCACCATGGGAGGTATAAACTGCTTCTCTGTTATTAATACTGTAGCAAAAGGGAAAACTAGTGTCTGAAAGTGATGATTATGTTTTTTTTTTTAATCTTATGGTGTAGCTTTGCAGCTGATGGAAAAGAAAGTGGTTGCAGCCATTGGTCCACAATCTTCAACCATTGCTCACATGATCTCTTATGTGGCTAATGAGCTTCATGTACCTCTCTTGTCATTTGGAGCAACGGATCCGACACTTTCCTCTCTCCAGTACCTTTACTTCCTCTGCACCACTCAGAACGTGAGAGAGAGAGACGAGAAACAGAGAGAAAATAGAGAGAGAGAGAGAGAGAGAGAGAGAGAGAGAGAGAGAGAGAGAGAGAGAGAGAGAGAGAGAGAGAGAGAGAGAGAGAGAGAGAGAGAGAGAGAGAGAGAGAATATGAGTTTTTGAGTTATGTGGAATATGAATTTCTCATCTGTTGTGTAAGATGTTTTTGAGTTATGTGGAACATGAATCTGTTTTTGGTAGTTGTCTTTGTGGACATGAATCTATCTTTTGTTGTTCTCTCTTTGATGGCATTTAAATTGTGTGAGATGAGGTTGTATTACAGCATGAAAAAACCGACAACAACAGACGATAAATAGAGAACTTCAAGAGGTTAGAAGAACAACAAAAGACACAAAAGTACACTAATTTAGAGTTTTAAAGAACAACAAAAGCCACAAAAAGTACAGCTGAATAGAGTGTTCGAGCTTTAAACAACAACAAACGAACCACCAATCTTGAGCTTCAGTGAATTGAGTAGGTTGTGTAAGTCTGATCTCTTCATGGACATGAGAAGAAGTGCCCTGCCACCACATAACCAAACATGAGGATAAATACTTTTTTAAAAAAATTTGGTTAATATTATATATTATACCTCTTCCACAGTTTGGTGTGTCTTCTTCACCTTCTTCTTTGGATGGACTTTACAACCATTAGCGTTATGGCCTACCTCACCACATGAACCACAGTGGACAGTCCGACCTTTCCTTCCAAGCTTCTCCACTTCCCTCTTCTTCTTTTTTGGTGATTCAAATTTTCCTTTTATTCTAGGGAACTTCTTTTGCTTCTTCTTTTTCTTTCTCCCAGGTTGATCAGGTTCAGGAGGAGCAACTATCAATCCTAAACCTGACTTCATCCATACTCGTGGCCCTCTAACAGGTTCTAGATTGGTGTTGTAAATATATTGCCACATCATGGTAGAGAAGAAGTTTGAGACATATTCATCAACGTTCAAACCTTTATCAATCATTGCTCCATAAGCGTGTTCACACGGAACTCCACTTATTTGCCATTTTCCGCATGAACATGTATGCCTTATGGTGTTAACATTATGTCTATTGTTGTCTACAGAGACCTCAAAGACTCCACGAGTTGCAGGTGTTGTCACACATTCATCTGCGATCTTCTTCTCCTCTGCAAGCAATTTAGCTACATACTTTGAGCAAACACCCTCATGCCTCATCGATTCGATGTGTCTTTTGGACATGCGTTCCATTACTTGCCTCCTTATCATCTCAAGCATTGGGACCATTGATTTCGCTCTAGCCTTTGTGATAGTGGAGTTAAATGACTCTGTTGCGTTGTTGTCAACGTCTTCACAGCAGCTTCCAAGCTTGTAAAAAGGTCGTGACCAAGTTTCCGGCAGCTCCTTCATGACATCATTGTACAAGGCCAAATCGTATGCTTGTAATTTCCTAACATTGTAATCAAATTCTGACTTTGTATAGCTCCGAGCAATATCCCAAATCCTCGGTTTCAGCAAATCTTTCTTGGCATGATTCTTCTTCACATTCTCCACAATGTGTTTCACACACTTTCTATGCTCAGCATTCGGTAACTCTGATTCTATGGCACTTTTCAGTCCCTTTGATCTATCTGAAATGATGAAAAACCTATTCCCATCTTGCAGAAATAAGTCATGTTTTATTTTCTTAATAAACCATAACCAACTATCAGTTGTCTCCGATTGAACAACGGCCCAAGCAATCGGGTAGATTTGATTGTTGGCATCATGTCCAACAGCAGTTAGTAGCACCCCTTTCACAGCTCTCTTCAATAAAGTACCATCAAGTCCGATAATTGGCCTACAATATCCTCTCCAAGTGTCCCGAAGAACCCCAAAGCAGACATAAAAATCGTTGAAAACATCTTCCCCTGCTTTGTTTTTGTATGTGTCTACAATGGCTGTGGAACCCTGATTTGTCTCCATGATCTCTTGTGTGTATCCTCGAAGATGGCAAATTGCTCCTCATACTCTTTCTCAAGCCATTTCAGAGCTAAAAGTCTGCCTCTTTGGCACTGATTCCGTGTACTGACTATTTTCCACTTCTCCTTTATAATTTGTTGAATCTCCTCAGGCATCAAATCCGCTTTCTGTCTCAGATTATCCAAAAACAATCTTGCAATCACCGGGCTTTTCAAAAGCTTGCATTTCCCATCCGGAGTGCAACTATGATACTTGTACTTCGTCTTCAACACCCATTTCTTACTTTCAATATCATAGGAGCAGTAAATCCGCCATTTACACTTACTGCCAATGCCACACACATATGAGACTTTTGTCTTATCCCACCCATCTTGCTTAATGTTTCTTCTCTTGTTCAAAGCATACTCCAAAACTACCTCTTTAAACTCATACAATGTGTAATAGCTAGTCCCCAAAGCTAATTTATCATGACTTTGTCTTCTTTTCATTCTCTTCTCACGCACATCAATCTCATCCTCAGAGGAGTCATCCGAACTCTCTGGAATCTCGTTTCTCTCAGTTGGAATCTCATCCTCAAAATCAGCTACTGATTCCTCAATCTCATACTCAAATCGACCAAGAGTATCCTCAGCTTCATCCATCTTATCTTGTTTTCCAGATTTCTTTTCTTCCTCATCCTTTGTGTCATAACCTCTTTCGAAACCTTTCTTCTCTGTTTCAACCATGATGTCAGCACTTTTGATTTCACCTCTTTCATCTCTGTTAAAACAAAAAATTCAAACTTAAACAAATACATAAACAAATAAGAAATCTAAGTTAAACAAGTTTAAAAATTCTCCATACCTAACAGCCACATCCTCTTCATCGTTTCTCAATGTTTCTCTCTCCTCTGCATCCTCTTCTCTCGATTATGTCTCTCTCTCTGTCATCTTCTTCGTTTTTGTCTCTCTCTCTCTCTCTCTCTCTCTCTCTCTCTCTCTCTCTCTCTCTCTCTCTCTCTCTCTCTCTCTCTCTCTGTTTCCAGTCTCTCTCTCACGTTCTCTCTCATGTTCTCTCTCTCTTTCACGCTGTCTCTCTCTCTCTCTCACGTTCTCTCTCTCTCTCTCTCTCACGCTAACTCTCTCTCTCTCTGTTTCCAGTCTCTCTCTCTCTCTCACTTTCTCTCTCTCACGCTCTCTCTCTCTCTCTCACGCTCTCTCTCTCTCTTTCTCTCTCTCTTCTCTGTGTTTCCCGTGGCTTCTCTCTCTCTCTCACTTTTTTTGTCGTGAAAAAAAGAAAAAATCATTCAAACCCTAAGCCCCAATTTGATTTTAAATTGGGCAATCACAATTTTTAAACGCAATTTTTCTTTTATTAATCACGATTTGAGAATTGATTAGAGAGGGGGATTAAAAAAATTTAGGGGGATATTTAAAGAGAAAGTGTATGATTGGGTGGGATTATGAAGAACTTGATAGTTTGGGGGGGGGGGGGGGGGGAATAAGTATGGTTAGTGTATCTAAAGGGGGAATAGGCAGCCAACCCTTTAAATAACTGAAATATAATCTAAGACATTTGATTCGTTATTCCTAAAGTCGAGGATAACAATTAACATTAAATTCAAAATATTCACAAAAATCTATATTATTAACCATATTTCTTATATTTTTAAAAATATATCAAAAATTTATAATCAACCTTTAAATTTCTATTAGTTAAAATATTAAGGGAGCTTTGCAAAAGTGACTCAAAATTTGAACTCAAATGCAAAACTAGCCCATCATTTTTTAGAATTTTCATTTTACTTATTCACTCTAGATTTTCGAGTTATTCACAAAAATGCCATTTTTTAAAAAATGAGTGATTTACTCTATCATCATCATTATTTACAATATTGCAATTTTCATCAATACATCAACCACCATGAACAACCAATTTGAAGCTCTTAACACACAAAAAACCATTTTTTTCTTTTCCTTTCTCATTTGTTATTTACACAAACAATATGTCTTTAACTTTCTCTCAAAATTCATCCAAAAAATTCAAGATTTTGATTTAAAACTTTGTAAGCTTCATAGAGACATTGAAACTCATGATTCTTGGTCATTAATGAGTTGGTAGCATTCTTGGTGAATTCTATGAATTTAGAGAAGTCAAACAAGTCATCTCACGAGTTCAAGATATGAAATTGATTTTTTTTTTCATATTTGTTTGTGAAGAAGACTTCTCTAGAAGTTTTCTCCTACGAGAAGACTTTTAGAGAAGTATTTTGGTCAATGCATAAGTTACTTTTTTAATTGACCTTTTTTAGGTTTTTTGTAGAAGTCTTCTACCTTTCCTTTGTTAACAAAAAAAAACAGGGAGAACCGAGAAGAATTCTAGGGAGGTCTTCTCGGATAAACATGTTATTGTTGCAATTGACCAAAGTTTGTTAGAAATTTGACTTTTTATAGAAGACTTCCCAAGAAGTCTTCTCTAGGAAGACTTATAGGGAAGTCTTCTTTACTGTTTAATGAAGTCTTCTCACTGTCACAAGAAGTCTGTGTAGGTTACTTTTGCAATTGACAATTAATACAAAAAAAAATATTATTTACGAGAAGACTTCTTAAGAAGTCTTTTGACGTAAGATTTCTTGAGAAGTGTTCTCAAATTTTATTCCTGGTTTTTTGTTCCGAGAAAAGACTTCTAGAAGACTTTACAAAGAAGACTTTACAAAGAAGACTTCTAGAAGACTTTACAAAGAAGACTTTTAGAAGACTTTACAGAGAAGTCTTCTCTGGAAAGTCAAATATAGTCAATTGCAAAAGTAATCCAGGAAGACTTCTTAAGACGCTGAGAAAGACTTCATGTGAACGTAAGAAAACTTTTTTAGAAGTCTTCTCAGAGAAGACTTCTTTAGAAGTTTTCTATAAAAAGTCAATTTTTTGACAAACTTTGGTCAATTATAAACCTAATATTTTTAGCATAAAAGACTACTCTAGAAGTCTTTTGTGAGATTTTCGAAAAAAAAATCAAATTCAAAAGTAAGCCAATATTTACAAAGGAAGACTTCTCAAGATGTCTTCTGTAGAGTAGACTTCTTAAGAAGTCTTTTTTCATAAATTTGCAATTGCAAAAATGACCTAAACTGAAGACTTCCTAAGAAGTCTGCTACGTCAATCTTTCTAAGTATTCTCTTCTTCTCCTTCATACCAAAAAGAAAAGATCAGATTTTTAACCAAAGAATACTATCAAAACTAAAAGAGGAATCAAAAAGTTCAAACCTTTAAACTTGTTAATGCCTCTAGAGGTTTCGCCTACATAAAATGTTGTGTTATCTTGTTCTCCTTCATACCAAAAAGAAAAAGACAGACCTTTAACCATTGAACACTATCACAAACAAAAAAAATAGGAATAAAAAAAGGTCATACATTTAACCTTGTTACAATAAGTTGAATATATTACTTTTTAGAATCTAACATATAAAACACACCAAAAATACATATTCAAAATTTATAGATCTACCTTTAAAAGAGTGAAAGATGAGAACTATGTAATGAAAAATCTGCAAAAACAAGATAAATTAGTGAGAATACATAAGCTAAAAATGAGAAATGAATATAAAGTTAGGTGTTTTCAAGTCTAAAGAGGTTAGAGAGAGGTTGGAGAGTTTTAGAATGAGAAACATTACATTTTTTTTGCAGTCATTTTATAGGAAGAAAGAGAATGTGTAAATTTTCTGTATATATGGAGACAAAAATCCCAATTAGGTTAAATATTAAGACTTTCCGAGAAGTCTTCTAAGAAAAGACTTCCCAAATTATGAAGTCTTCTCGAAGTCTTCCAAAACCCTATAATATAATATATGAGAAGAATTCTGGAAGACGTGTGGAAGACGTCCGGAAGACTTCCAAAAGACTTCGCATTAGGCGGAAAATACATATCATCTTATTTTGAGAAGACTTCTAGAGAAGTCTTCTCGGAGTCTTCCAGTAGTTAGAATACTTCTTGAGAAGTCTTCTCGGAGTCTTACGGGAAGTTTTCCAGAAGTTAGAAGACTTCCCGGAAAGTCTTCTGAAACCCTAAAATCAATTAACTAAGCAAAAAAACATTTCCTTAAACATAAAACAAACTTAGAAAAGTGTTTAAAATCATCTTCATAGAGAATCACTAACTCATATTCGTCAAGTTCAAAAAATAAAAAGTTAAAAAGATAAGATTTCAAAATCTACCCCTAAAACTACCTACAATACTATAACATATGTTATAAAACCTAAACCAATGACTATCATGACTCATTCTACATTAAATAATCTAGATTGAAAACAATTCAATTTTATTTGATATAAATTTACATCATTTACAAATGTTTGTGGTTATCTGATTTCTATTTTTCCCCATATTATAAATTTTATAAAATATTTTTAAGATTTTTTGTTTGAGAAGACTTCTAGAGAAGTCTTTCGTAGAAGACTTAGAGGGAAGTCTTCTTAGAGAAGACTTCTGGAATACTTTTGGAAGACTACTGGAAGACTTCGCCATTAGGCGGGAATTTGAATTTTACTAAAATTCAAGCGGGAAAATTGTAGAGTTTTCTGTGAAGTCTTCCATGAAGTATTCTACTGCATTATATGTTAGAAGACTTCCCGAGAAGTTTTCTGGAAGTCTTTCGAAACCCTAAAATCAATTAACTAAGCAAAAAACACTTCCATAAACATAAAACAAACTTAGAAAGTGTTTAAAATCATCTTATTAGAGAAGCATTGACACATATTCGTCAAATTCAAAAAAATAGAAGTTAAAAATATAAGATTTCAAAATCTACCCCTAAAACTACCTACACTACTATAGCATATGTTACTAAAACCTAAACCAATTACTATCATGACTCATTCTACATTAAATCATCTAGGTTGAAAAGAATTCAGTTTTAGTTGATATAAATTTACATCATTTACCAATGTTTGTGGTTACATGATTTCTATTTTTCCCCCTATTTATATTTTTTTAAATTTTATAAATTATTTATAAAATTTATTGTTTGAGAAAACTTCTAGAGAAGTCTTCTCAGAGAAGACTTATCTCGAAATCTTCTCACTCGAAAAGGTTATTATGGTAAAATTGAATACATTTTTTTCTCATAAGGAATTTGTTGTATTTCAATAGTCTTTTTGGTTACTTTTTCATTTAATTAAATTTGAGGTACACTTTTGCATTTGAAATCAAGTTTTGAATCATTTTAGCAATTTCCTCTTATATTAAGGCAATTAAGAGGTATTTTAGTCTTCTAATGAGATGATTATATGTATTATATATATGGTTTAAGTCAAAGTTGGTTTGTGGTTAGTGAGTTTAAATGTTTACTATATATTCCTAACAAAATATTAGGTTTGCTATGATTTTTATTTAAAAAATACATGTTCTTTGAAAATACATACTATGATTCTATTATACTCCTTCCGTTTCATTATGATCCATGTTTTAGAAAAAAAATTGTTTCATAAAAATAGATCTCTTTGTGTGTTTCTACGAAAATATTGCAAACTTCAAGAATAACTTTATTGAGTTACTATTGGTTAAAAATTAATAAAAATTGGAAATTACAAAAATTGATACATTTATTATAGTGATTTAATGTGTTTTTTAATATGTGAGAAAACCCCAAAAAATTATTTTTATGAAACATATGGAGTATCATTTAAAAAATAAAAATATTTTTAGGGTAATCATTTGATTATTCCTAAACATTAAATTTAAAATATTAACATAAATATATATTATTTTTGCAGCCTATTTTATATTAGAAATTAATTAGTTTAATATAAGAAAATTAGAATAAACATAAATGATTTCTTTCTAAATGTTACAATATATTTGTTTAGATTTGGGTAGAAATTAATTTAAAAGAAATCCAAATAAAAGAATGATATTCACTTGTAAATAAATACAAAAGGCAATGGCATAATCTTAGTAGAGATTCTACTTTAATATAGTATAGATATATCAATATTTTTCCTATTGAATGCAATTTACTTTATATAATAAATATTAATGGTTTGAAAGAAAAAAAAGTTTTAAAAGAAGATGCACAATGGCGGAAATTGGGCTTTTTCGGTTGGATTTACATAAGCCCAGCAAAGAGAGACCTTACAAAGAGAGTCGGTGAACCATTTTAATTTCCTTTTCAGCCGGAGAAGAAATATCATCTTTCCCTTAGATTCTGCAGAATCGAGAAATCTCTCATCTTCGTCGCTCTCCATCGTGCATCAGGTACTATGCTTTCGATCTAATTACGCTGAATAAAACTTTCATCTGTAGCTAAAACCATACTCTAAAAGACCTAATCAAGTGAATTTCTGGGTTTTTGTTTCTTCATAGAAGGCATTGATGATGATACAAAAAGCTATGTCATCAACTTGTAATCCATCAGAGACAGCGATCGTCTCTGTTTCAAGCGATTTCAACCTAATGACTGCAACACAGAGACGCGAAGGTCCTCTAGCAGTCCTTTGGGACATCGAAAACTGTCCTGTCCCCAGCGACGTACGTCCTGAAGACGTATCCAGTAACATACGAACCGCCATACAACTCCATCCAGTGGTCTCCGGCTCGGTGGTTGTCTTCTCAGCCTTCGGCGACTTCAACGCCTTCCCTCGCCGTGTCAGAGAAGGCTGTCAAAGAACAGGTGTCAAACTAGTCGATGTACCTAACGGTAGGAAAGACGCAGCTGATAAAGCTATCTTGCTCGACATGTTCTTGTTCGTGCTTGATCATCCTCCTCCTTCGACCATCGTTATCATAACTGGAGATGTGGGATTTCGCTCCCGCCCTTCACGTGCTTGGCCAACGTGGGCACAATGTGGTTGTTATTATACCTTCTGGTGTGTATGTGAACCCGGCTTTGACTAGTGCTGGTAAGTTTGTGTGGGACTGGCAAAGTATTGTTCACGGCGAAGGGTTTGTTCCATTACCAAAGCCTCGTGTGGGGACGTATCTTATGGGATGTGGTAGTAATAATCTTGATGGGGTGAATGAAGATGAGACTATTCTTTATAGAGGTGTGTCGCAGAGTTTTTATAGTAACTCCAGAGAAGCTTCGTCTTTGATGGTTTCGCAGTTTCAGAATGAGTCTAGTAGCAGTGTGATGCCGTCGTGTTATCCTCCTCCTGGTCACCTTGAGTCCACCATGTGGTTGCGCCGGGAGATTGAATGGTTTGAAGGGACAGCTAGTGAAGCTTTTGGAGCTTTTCAGGTGGATATATGCCTCTCATGCGTGTCCCTTCTGAGTACCAAAGGAATTTCAGTAAACCCCTTTTCGTAGCGGATATGGTTCGCCCAAGCTTGTGGATCTTTTCAAGAAGATGGGTGATGTGATTGCAGTGGATTGGTAAAGGAAACAAGAGGTTTGTTTATCTTCGGAGCTCCAAACCGAACCGTGTCTCTCATTCTCCTCCTCCTGTGGTTCTACTTAGAAGAGAGAATAAAGGAAAAGATATCCCCATTACTACCAATGGAGGAGTCTCATCTGATGAACTCTCGGATACTGGTTCAGTTCAGAGCGAAAAGAGCCTGGAAGGTTCAAGTTCGAGCTGCAAGACATTATGGTAAGCTATGGTTGTCGTGTACGGATGGATTGTTTTGAGGCGGTATACAGCAAAGGTACAAGAGGTCACTGGATTACACAAAGATGGGCGTGGATCTGTTGGAGCAGCTTTTGACAAGTTCAGCCGATGTTGTTGCCCATATATGAAGATCCTGCTACTGGGACCAACTCATCCAACGCCATTTAGAGGAGCCCAACTCTGATGAGACGTGGCGTTTTTTTAAACTGTTTTCCTTCAAGTGTACTTTCTCATTGGGTTAAAAGCATCGTCAGCGCTGTGCCTGAGCAGCCTAGTTTTATTGTACATGCTCTCATGCTCTTTCCTTAGACACAGAGTTTATTTACATAAGCTTTGTTTCTGTAGTTTAAAGCATTTCTACTGTTCAATTCTCAAACAAAATATTTTTTAAGAAACCAGAGCATTTTTGTAACGCCCCCGACCGCCCCACGGCTAATGGGCCACCCACGCCGCTCTCTCCGGACCGTGGGCCCCCATCCCATCCGACGGTCGGTCGTTAATTTTCCAAGGCTCGAAATCATTGTTTACTGACCCTGGCATCACCACATGACCTTTCCCCGTGCTTTTTGGCCTCACTCACACGGTATCGCGAATCACTTCCCGATAGGTCACCCATCCTTTCACTACTCCAGCATAAGCACGCTTAACCCTGAAGTTCTAAACGGATGTGTGACGGAAAAGGTAAGTGCACTTTGGTGACATAGGTAGTCAAATCAATTCTCTTAAGTCTTTCCACATATCACAACTCGGGATGTTACAATTCACCCCCTCTCAAAGAACGCAACGCCCTCGTTGCGCCCCTAACAAGTCTCAAGACGCCTCTCAGGTCAGAACTGAGATGGCTAACCAGCTCTGATACCACTTGTAACGCTCCGACCGCCCACAGTTAATGGGCCACCCACACCCGCTCTCTCGGCCCGTGGGTTCCATCCCGTTCCAACGGTCGGTGCATTATTTTTCCAAGGCTCGAAATCATTGTTTACTGACCCTGCAATCACCACATGACCTTTCCCCGTGCTTTTGGCCTCACTCACACGGTATCGCGAATCACTTCCCGATAGGTCACCCATCCTTTCACTACTCCAGCATAAGCACGCTTAACCCTGAAGTTCTAAACGGATGTGTGACGGAAAAGGTAAGTGCACTTTGGTGACATAGGTAGTCAAATCAATTCTCTTAAGTCTTTCCACATATCACAACTCGGAGCGTTACAATTTTACTAAAAAATCAATTATGCTGTAGGAGACAGTATATTATTCTGTAGTTTAAGCATTTCTACTGTTACTTTTGAGAAATTTGTAAACAAAATCTTTGTAAGAAATTTTGAAAGGCATGTCAATAAGAAACCAACAATCAACTATCAACAATTACAAAGGATTCTAGTGAATTATTCTTTCTCCATGGGTATGTTATGAATTTTGTCATAATGTTATTTTAACAATGTGACATAACGAGCAAGCATAACAGTTAAATGTTTGATATGAGATACGGATAGATTGATAGAACACTTCTTTAAGATCTTTTCTATTTCTTCTGGCATCGCAAGGATGATGAATGGATCCGGGATGCGCAGTGAAGATAAGCGTACCATCACGTTGTTAACGCCACGGTCTTACAAATGGGGCAGAGATTCTTGAGCATGACCCATTGCTTGATACAGTCCTTGTGGAACTCATGGCCACATTCCAAGGTCCCAAGATCATCACCTTCTGCATATTCTTCCTGTCAAAACAGCACCAAAACCAGTTTCACACCAGTTCGTGACTTGAGCGCTATATGAGCTTAAGTAGAGACACAGAAGAAACTAATTCAAACAAGCAAAATACTATCCCGAATTGCCATTCTCATTGCAGAGTAAAGAAAACATAACTCTTCCTCACGACACTGGTTCTGCTAATAATTATGCCATAAGTCACATCATCTACAATAAAGAGATGTCAAGGCTCTAGACTTTCCTTCATTTCTCGCTTTAGATAGCCAGTGAAACAAGGGGCCAAAATATCTATGAGATATAGAGAACCAAATGATAAACTAAAGTTTTGTTATAGAGTCCTCAAGTTTTCCGAATCTCAGAAGGCTCACAAACAAACTCTATTCCAACCTACCTTATCTGTAGTATCCTATTTCACTCCACAACAGATAAACAATAAAATCAAGCTCAGAAACACCACTTTTGTTCATCTTTTATGCTCATTAATTAGTCAGGCAGACATGAACTGTCGCATAAGGAATGGCCAAGGGAGTATAAAGATGCATGATCAATATAGACTAGTTAAGGAGTCAAACACTCTTA
Organism: Moricandia moricandioides; assembly: GCA_905132885.1. NCBI lineage: Eukaryota > Viridiplantae > Streptophyta > Magnoliopsida > Brassicales > Brassicaceae > Moricandia > Moricandia moricandioides. Next base: position 22,249 of record CAJHQQ010001805.1, read on the forward strand.
GTTTATAACTAAATTACCTGACAAATACAACAAGGCTCCATATCCTGATGCAACTCAACAGAAGAAGATGTACATTTGTGCTGTTTCATAGTTTTCAGAATGACATCTTCGCTTAGTCCAGTGCTCACGTCTCCTATACGTTCCCCAAGAGCCAATAGCTCCTACATATATTACCACACAATATTGGCAAATGGGAAGATTGCGATAAACAGTCAAAAAGGAAATGAATACTCACTTCGTACGACATGTTGTCAACATCAAGGCGCATTTCGCGATGCCTATCGTGCATTTCAGTCATACCCTGGAAGATAAGTGGATCCAACACCATGTAATCCTATCGAATCGAGAAACATGAAGGTAAGCTACATATGTAATGCTTCAGAAAGGAATAAAAAACTGTAAGGAACTCACAAGTGCCTAAAACTTGTGTTAATAATGTGAGACCTATAATACTTATAACTATGATACATTGCAGCTACAATGATGTCAGGCACCTGTTTGCAGGATACTATGGTTTAAAGGTTATAAAGCAAAAATGTTTATTCAAGGCAGGAGGACTTCTTCACATCAGGACACACTTGACTAAAAGATCACACGTCAGGACAACAGATTTACATGGAAGGTGTTGTACCCATTCACTTATATTAACAAGCAAGATCGTAGAAAATCACTTGTGCCAAAATCATACCTCAATACGTAAACTTTCCCCTCTTCTCATGGCGGTCAACACCTGACGTATCTGCGAACAAAAAGAGGAAAGAGTACAACTCACTATTAAAATTCATCGAAGTGCACAAAGGAGGTATACAAAAAAAGATGTAGAAAACAAACATTTCCCACAACGTAACACATTACTATGGTTTGCATTAAGTCATATCAGAATGTACCAAACTGCTCTAGTTCTCATATATGAAGTTAAAACACAAAAAAAGTACAAAACCAGATAATATCATAAAAGTACAACACCAGAAAACATCAACCAGATAATATACTCAAGAAATATTAAATTCTATGGAGAAGAACACAAGCAAACCTCAAATTATAAAGAAAACAAACTAAAAACTACCAAAACAACCCATAGATGGATACTCTTAACATTCATTATATGCGATGCTTTTGTGGGAAGGATTTACAATTCGGCTGTTAGGAAGATAGTGAAAGATGCTACACAGATTCATTAGAAACGAGTATTTTATAGAACACAGACCTCAGAGATAAGGTGATTCCTTCCATCACTGTCAGCAGCTAAGCTCCTCCCTAAGTGACGCAAGTGGAGAAGCTCATTCTGTCTCTCCGATAACAACCCTGATCTTCTTTGCCGTGAGCGATGGCTCCGGCTATTAGAACTAGATGGCATTGTAGCCTCATTTGAGGATAGTGAAGGACCTGTGGGCAATAAGGGAAGAGATGCACCATGACTAGCAGATTGGGATTCAATACTAGGAAATAAAGACCAAGGAGAAAGTTCTGATGCTCTCGTTGGATTATGTATTGGGGCACTCTGAGGAGGAATCCATGCGGGATTTGGCTGCGGCCCATGAATAGCTGAACTCGTCCTTGCTCGAGAAACAAAGGGAGAATCTATAGATGAACCAGGATTCCCCCGTGTGAAACTCCACATAGATGGATCATGCACAGGATTTCTAATCTCTGTTGTAGGTGCAAACATGGGCTGCTCTGGATTGCTTCTTGGTGTTTCCCACTGTGGCATTTCAATACCCGAAGAACTGCTTCCTCTCGAACTGAAAGAAGAGTCCCAAGCAAATTGGTGTATATTCCTCGTCAAAGCAGGGTGATGGACTAAAGTTGCCTGATTCTCACCACTACTTGAGCCACTAGTGAATGATGTTGATCTCACATCTAGAGGATCTACAGAAGGAGTGTTTAATAGTATATTCTGTTGCAAAGAACCAGTGGGACGCACAGAACTTCCACCAAGTGATATGCTGAATGCTACAGACTCCTGAGGCTGCCTCGGATTTAATCTTCTGCCAGGTCTAGATGAAGTGTCAGTGTTTCTTACAGAATGAAAAGCATTAGTTGCAACCACCGCTCTACCACCACCACCAGTTCCAAACATCGGTTCCCTCCGGCCAAAATGATTAGCAACATTCGGAGAACTTTGTGAGGGTGTAGCCAAAGTTAAGCTACTTGAAGCCCCATAATGAGAAGGACCTGCATTCTCAGTCTGAGAAACGCAGTCAGGAGTTTCACCAGAAAAAGGAACTCCTTCGAAAGCCTTTCTTTTGCAGGACGAACCCCAGACACCCAACGAAGAGGCTGGACCACTACTACTCTCTCCAGCTGCCTGAACTGAGCTTCCTAATGAACTTCCATAGTTACTATGACGGAAAACGACCCCGGAAGTCTGTGCGCCATAATCATCGCTGTCCATGTCCATGCTCATATTTACATGCTGTGGCATAGCATTAGAGCTTGAACCGCGCAAGAAAGTAGGCCCATCTCTTATGTAACCAGCAGCATGAACTCCTCCATGTACCATCATACCGTTTAAACCTAATTGCCTTCCCTCCAACTGATGACCACCATCTTGGGGTAGCTGGTGATTTGTCTCCATTCCAACCTGATCAGATGGCCCCGACAAGGAGGTCCACCAGTTATGATTTTGAGCACCATGAGAACTGGAACTTGTGTAAGTTGGCCGTCCTGAAGGCGTACTAGTGTTTGAAAATTCATTGTCTACTGGATTCATCAAAGAACTCTCTGTGCTGTAAACCGGTTCGTTATCTCCTTGATTCACCTCAGGACCAGTATTCCGTGGGCCTTGCATTGGATTCATACCTTTGACTAGACCACAAGAACTCGATCAAACGTTACAAGGACTTTGATGATACCTAGAGTCACACAAACAGATGAAGCAGGCAAGGAAATTAATACGCATAAGAAATCAAACACAACTAAAAGAAGTGCACCACATTTACCATTACGAACATCACAGGGCCAGCCTTGTTATCTTCAGGCTTTGCTCCGCTCCAAGTATAGCTTCTGCATAAAGTTTCACATATAATCCATAATGTCAAAATTTCTTATCAATATATCAAAAGCATTATTAAGAACTTCATTTTACTACACAACTGATACATAAAGACATGATCTTGGTAATTACGAAGAGAAGCTACAACTTGACACAGAAGCGATTAGAAAACGCATCTCAAGTAACAGATTTCTTGATTCAATTACAAAACCAAATCAAATCAAACCAATCAGATGCCATTTAAAAAGCCAATCTTGCTAACCTAAAGTGGGTCAATCTCCCGATCTGCAATGCATCAAATAAAGAACGATCTGAACGATTAAAGAAGAAAAAGTTGAAGAAGATTGAGAGATTAGGTACCCGGAAAGAATCAGATGTGGAGGGGGTCTCGTCCGTTCAAATTAAAAACGTTTCTTCGTCGAAACTGAAAACTGGAAGGGTTGTTTCTCTTTAATTGGTGGGGTGGGGGCTGTGTTGGTTTTCACGATTCTTAAGGCTTTTCTCAGTCTCTTATTTTAAAGAACGCAAAAGTTTTCTCGGAGAAATGAAACGGAAAAGGAAGATAATTGTATTAATTTAGAAAACTAAACACATAAGCGACGATAAGGGTAGCAGAAGATAAGAGGCATTCAGATTTCATGTGACATTTGTTTTCCTCAGTATTTTTTTTATTTTTTTTTTTACAGTTACTGAAATTAAACGTTGAAAGATTTTAACCCCTATATAGAAAATATAATTAAAAATTATAATTAACTTTTAATATTATAAAGTTCTCACAAATAATTTTCAAGAGATTTTGACCATGAATAAATACAAATTCCAAATATAAGAGAATAATTAAAGAAAATTATGATAATTGATTGTAAGTTGGACATAAATTAATATATGAATAATTTTGCTGCTTAGCAGTATGATGAAGATATATGAGCACAGTTCGGAAAAATGTCAAATACGACTCGAACAAATGAAAGGTGCCAAATACGACCTCAACTCAATTTTAATTAAAATAACTACATGAATTTCTTAAAATGTGTCTAAATCTACATTGACTCTAACATTAGTTAGTCAACCATTATCAAATAAAACGACATTGTTTTGATATACGAGGAAAATTGTCAATTTTGATCCCAATAATTTTAGTCGTGCCAAATACGACCCGAACAAATTGTCAGTGCAAAATACGATCTCAACTCAATTTTAATTAAAAATATACATGGACTTCTTAAAACGTGAATAAATCTACATTGACTCTAACATAAATTAATTAACCGTCTAACTAGATAAGACATCGTCGTTTTGGTGTATATATATATATATATATATATAGTTTAAAAAATATGTTCATTCCAGGACTCAAAATCATGCCGTGATACCCTTTTAAAGGGGCACACTAACAACTAGACTAAAGTAACCTTTGCAATATTATTAAAAATTTGAAATTAATTAAACTATTATTCTTCATCATCTTATCCATTTAAAATTTGGTGATTGTTTAATATGTCTAATATTTTGAACAAGATATCTTAGTGAAAGAAAGGTAAAAGACCTGCTAACATTTTTAAAGAAAATATCACAAATATATAATATTAAACTTTGAAAAATAAAAGATTTCCACTGAAGTTTAAAAATTTTTAAATAATTTATTTAAGAAAATTTTATAAATAGCTTCAAATATTTAAGTATATTTAATATCGCATAATTATAAATATTTTATTATTTATATTTTAGTAAGACATAAGTTATTAAAGATATGATACATAAAAATATGTTAATGTATTTATATAAATCAGAAAACAATTATCACCAAATTTTTAAATTGGATTAGATGAAGAACAATAATAGTTTATATAATTTTAAATTTGTAATAATTTTTCAAAAGTTATTTTAGTTTAGTTGTTAGTGTGCCCTTTAAAAGGATATCACGGCATGAATTTGAGTCCCATAATAAATATATTTTAAACATATATATATATATATATATCAAAACGACGTCATCTTATCTTGTTAACAGTTAATTAACTTATTAGAGTCATTGTAAATTTATGCACGTTTTAAGAAGTTCATGTATTTTTTTTCAATTAAAATTGAGTTGAGGTCGTATTTCACATTGACAATTTGTTCGAGTCGTATTTGGCACGATTGAAATTGTTGGGAATCGAAATTGGCACTTTTCTTCGTATATCAAAACGACGTCGTTTTATATTGTTAATGGTTGACTAACTTTTGTAAAAGTCAATGGAGATTTATGTATGTTTTAAGAAGTTGAGGTAGTTTTTTGAATTTATATTGAGTTGAGTCTGTATTTGACACCGTTCATTTGTTTGGGTCGTATTTGGCACGACTGAAATTGTTGAGGTTAAAATTGACATTTTTCCCGAGTACAGTTCAAAAATGTGAAAAGCATATAGAAATATATTTCAAGTGGCTGAAAGAAAAAAGTTCAGAAATTAAATCAGTTTCAAAAAAAAATTGTTTTTTTTGCAGTGGAAACTTTGTTTTGACTTTTTTTGGAACGCATATTTTATTAAAAGTAGAAATTACATAGTCTTTAGTTCAATAGAGTATGTTTCGCCAAATCATCTGCATTTACATAATTGACAAGAGAAATCCATACAAAAGAGATAGATTGAAAAGTAAAAGTTGCAGTAACTATGTATGCGACAATACTATAAAATTAGAAGGAACTGATCCTCATAGAAATGCCTTAATACGTTGAGATGAGTTGGAGTCACATTGGAGTTGAGAGATTCCCACCCTGCTGCAGAGTGAAATAGCTTCTTGGAAGACTAATGCTTCTCTCATCATAGCTGATAGAACAAAGATACAAGGCGAAGAGAAAATGGATGTTTGATTTGACACGTTTAAGGTCCATCCAAGTCCAGCAATATCAGAGAGTTTCAGCCAGGCTGCATCGGATTGGACAATCACCTCTCCTGAGGTACAAGGAGAGATTATGACCAGGTGACGACCCTGGATTTGTAAGTTCAAGGTTTGAACGCGGTTGTTCGTAGAACAAGAGAAGGAGTACACATGCTGATCAATGTGTAACACACCGTCGAAGAGTTAGTTGTGCAACAATGACGATCCAAGATATTGCTTTGGCATGAAACAAAGAAGATTTATTTTAGCATGATCTTAGGAGACAGAATATTGTCGCTAGGGTAGTATATATCTAATTTACCCATGGTAGACTTAGATAGACAAGATATCAAGAAAAGCTTGAGCAAGAGGTGTGTTCTTGTCAGCTAGAAAACGGTGAGGGATTCATGTGTCGCTTAGCACTTTGGGGTTTTGAGAAATTAGAAATTGGTCAGTCTATAGTCATGTGTGACTGAATGTAAACCGGACTAAACAGATCTAGGAAGATTGTTTAAAGGAATTATAATATATAAGAAAGTGTCACTACAAGAAAACTAAGCTTTTACTAGGAAAATTTACTAGGAAAACAGTTCCTCGTAAATTTACTACGAGTTTACTTCGATTTTACGAGGAAACCTGTTTTCCTCGTAAAGGTCTCGTAACCCTACGAGAAAATGATTTCCTCGTAAAATCGAAGTAATCTTACGTGGCTATTACGAGGAAAATGTCATTTTCCTCGTAACTTCATAGTAACAACCCTCCTCGTAAAGTCCTAGTAAAAGTTTACTACGAAATTGGGAGGAATGGTTTTGTTGCTACGAAATTAAGAGGAAATGGATAGAAAATATCGAATTTAAATCAAAAACGTGTTTTGTACTTACTTTTCCTAGCAATTTCCTAGTAAATTCTCAGATTCGAAAATTCCTATAAATACCACCATATGTGATTCATTTGAAACACACCAAAAAAAATCAGCTATAAGCTTAATCAAACACAAAAAAAATGTCCGGTCCGGGAAATATTTTCGAGTTGCGGAAGTGGATGTATTCACACAGAGATAATAACGGGAGGGTGACGAAAGAATTTCTCGAAGGGTTGGAGACGTTTATGCATCAAGCAGATTCTACACCACTCACGCAGGAAAGTGGTAAGATGTTCTGTCCTTGTCGAAAATGTTGCAATACCAAATTAGGCCCTCGTGAAATGTTTGGAAGCATTTAATAAATAGAGGTTTCATGCATATTATTATATTTGGTATCAACATGGAGAAGATGCTAGTTGTAGGAATGAAGGTAGCAGTAGTAATAGCAATTTTCAGATTGAACCGGTTGAGCATTTGCGTAATGAAGGTAGCAGTAGTAATAGCTATCATCACCAAGAGGAACAAATGGTAGATTGTGATAGGGTTCATGATATGGTAGGTGATGCCTTTGTAACTCATGATGATGATGAAGTTGAAGAACCTAACTTAGATGCAAAAAAGTTTTTATGAAATGTTAGATGCTGCGAATGAGCCAATTTACAGTGGTTGTAGAAAGGTCTGTCTAAATTGTCGTTGGCTGCTAGAATGATGAGTATTAAAACCGATCACAATCTACCTGAAAATTGTATGGATGCATGGGCAGACTTGTTTAAAGAGTATTTGCCAGAAGACAATGTCTCTGCTGAATCTTATTATCAGATTCAGAAATTGGTATATATAGTCTTGGGTTGCCCTCCGGAGATGATAGACGTTTGCATCGACAACTGCATGATTTACTGGGGAAATGATGAGAAGTTAGAAGAATGTCGATTTTGTAAGAAGGCCACGATTCAACCGCAAGGTCGAGGGCGTAATAGGGTACCGTACCAAAGGATGTGGTACCTACCAATCACAGACAGATTGAAAAGATTGTACCAATCTGAGGAGACAGCTGGAGGGATGAGATGGCACGCCGAGCATACTCAGACGGATGGAGAGATGACTCATCCATCAGATGCAAGAGCATGGAAACATTTTAACAATGTACATCCACATTTCGCTAGCAATAGCCGGAATGTGTATCTGGATTATGCACTGATGGATTTAGTCCATTTGGAATGTCTGGGAGACAATATTCATTGTGGCCGGTCTTTCTTACACCGTATAACTTGCCACCGGAGATGTGCATTGCGACGAGAGTTTCTATTCATGACCATATTAATACCTGGTCCAAAACATCCAAAAAGATCTCTCGACGTTTTTCTACAACCACTGATAAAAGAGTTGAAAGATTTGTGGTCAACAGGGGTGAGGACATATGATTGTTCAACGAAAACAAACTTTACGATGCGAGCGATGCTTTTGTGGACCATAAGTGACTTTCCTGCATATGGTATGTTGTCTGGGTGGACTACACATGGGAGATTAGCTTGTCCATATTGTAATGGAATGACAGATGCATTTCAGTTGAAGCATGGTAGGAAGACTAGTTGGTTCGATTGTCACCGTCGATTTCTTCCCATTCACCACCCATACCGAAGAAACAAGAAATTGTTCAGGCACAAAAGGGTTGTCAGGGACACTCCTCCTCCATATTTAACTGGAGAACAAATCGAAGCACAAATCGATTACTACGGTGCTCTAGAAACAGCTCCTCGTGGTGGGAATTGGCATGTTCCCAGTAATATGCCTGATTATTATGGTGTTCAGCACAATTGGCACAAAAAGAGTATATTTTGGGAATTGCCATATTGGAAAGATCTTCTTTTGCGCCACAACCTCGATGTGATGCATATAGAGAAGAACTTTTTTGAGAACATCATGAAACACTATATTGAATGTCCCAGGGAAGACGAAAGACAACGTAAAATCAAGGTTGGACTTACCCGATATCTGCTCAAGGAGTGAGCTACATATAAAAGCAATGGGCAAGTTCCAGTTCCAATTTTCAGACTGTCATCAGAAAAAAAGTCTGCGTTGTTCAACTGGGTGGCTTCAGAAGTGAAGTTCCCCGATGGGTATGTTTCAAATCTCTCAAGATGTGTTGAGAAAGGGCAAAAGTTCTCCGGGATGAAGAGCCATGATTGTCATGTCTTTATGCAGCGACTACTTCCCTTTGCGTTTGCGGAGCTACTACCGGCAAAAGTACATGAAGCACTTTCAGGTAATTAATTAATATAATACGATGACATGATTAATTTAATTTATATATATATATACTAATATGGATACTAATATGGTAATTTTTGTTTTCGTATATATATAAGGAATTGGAGCATTTTTTAGGGATCTGAGCACCCGCACTCTTAAAGTGGAAGTTGTCCAACAACTTCATGAAAAACATCCCCGTCTTAATCTGCAACTTGGAGAAAATATTCCCGCCAACTTTTTTCGACGTCATGGAACACCTAGTTGTCCACCTCCCGTATGAAGCATTACTTCATGGACCCGTGCATTATGGATGGATGTTATCAGTATGAAAGGGCCATGAAAACTTTGAAAGAAAAGCCAAAAACCTAGCAAGAGTTGAAGTTCTATTGTGGCGGGAAGTTTGACGGAAGAACATCACATTTCACTTCGTACTACTTTTGCACCGAAAGTACGTACAAGGAAACGAGCTCAGAAGATATGATGATGGTGGTGTCCGTGCCGACATATATGGAAGACGATGTTTCCAGACATCTTTTGTCAAATTGGGCGATTGAGTGGGAAATTGAAAGAGGTTTGGTGGTCGAGTGATGAAGACGTCCATAGTGCACACCTTTATATTTCTTCTTAATTGCGAGCATCCATGTGTTGCTTATTTTGAAAGGTAAATTATTATTAACATACACAACTTATATTATATATATATATATAATTCATATATTAAATATAATACATAACATATATGATTTTACAGTCAATTTGAGACTCAAGTCGAGGAAGCAATACGTGGAATATCGACAACTGAGTTAGACAAAAGGAAAAATCAACACTCTATCAAGTGGTTGAGGAAACCGATATTTATTTATTACTTAAATTGTATGCAAACATTAGCAAAGTAAGTTTAATGTCTAATTATTTAACTTTTTAATTTGTTGCAGGTTGATTATGACGATCCTGAGTATCCCGCATGGTTTCGCGAATTACTTCAAGGTCCAGTTGCAAAGGTCACTACATCGTCGATGTATTTCACCCGAGGCTATACTTTTCATACCTATGACTATGGTAGACACCGGGCGACAAATAATTATGGAATTTGTGTGAAAGGCGAAACAGATTTCTACGGGATCTTGCAGGAGATTTATGAAGTTCAATTCCCGGTTATGGGTTTGAAATGCGTTATCTTCAAGTGTGAGTGGTACGACCCCGTCGTAAACAGAGGTGTTCGGATTAAGAAGAACGGTGTAGTTGATGTCAACGGTGGACGAAGGTACACCAAATTCTTTTTTTTTAATATCCAGGTTTTCAGTATTAAAGACGACTTATTTCCACATCATAACTATCATATAGTAATAAATGTACACAATCTTTCAGACTCTTCCTAATTGCACATCAGTTAAGTATAACAACCTATATCCACACACGATAAAAGTTCGAAACCCGTTTCCACACAGAACTTTGAACGTGAACTAATATCGACATTTAGTGGTTTAAAGTTGGTTAATCTACTTTATTTTTAAACTTAACCAATAACTAACCTAACTAAAACCAAAATGACCCGATTAGAGAATATAAACCGGATTTCGACCCAAATTAAGCAAATTAGTAACCCTAAAAATCTAAATCCCCAAATCAATTTCCTCTGTCTCTCTCTGGCGTGAAGAACAACAAAGCTCTCCAGGCCGTTGCTCATCTGCTTGGCTTCAGTCATGTAATTTCAACATGTCTCTCTCTCTTTGTTTCTCTATCTCTCTGTCTCTCGACCTCTCTCTTGTTTCTCTGTCTCTCTCTTTCTCTCTATTTCTCTGTGTCTCTAACTCTCTCTGTTGCTCTCTCTTTGTTTTTCTATCTCTCTGTCTCTCGCCCTCTCTCTTGTTTCTCTATCTCTCTATGTCTCTATATTTCTTTGTGTCTCTCTGTCTCTCTTTCTCTATGTCATTTGTCTCTCATTCGTTTTTGATATGACTCTCTCGGGAATTGACTTTTGTATCTCTATTTTGCAGAATTGACAATGGAGTCATGGAATTGACTGGTAAAATTGATTTTGGGTTTTTTAAAAGGGTTTCGGGTCGGGTTAAAATCGATCTCTAATTGGGATCTTTATTTGGGTCGGGATGTACCAGTGTCAGCCGATACTGACTGCTTTACCATCGGTTCATCTCATAAACCATTAAAACCAAGCAAAATCTTGGTCTGTGTGGAAACGGGTTTCGAACTTTTATCGTGTGTGGATATAGGTTGTTATACTTAACTGATGTGTAATTAGGAAGAGTCTGAAAGATTATGTACATTTATTACTATATGATAGTTATGGTGTGGAAATAGGTTGTCTTCCCAATTAAATTTAACATAATGATTATTTTCGTAGGTACAAACAAGTTCGAGCCTTTCATATGAGCTTCCCAAGCAGATCAAGTTTGCTTCATTCCATACCCTCGGATTACTACCTCGGGAATAAACTGGTTAGCTGTATCAAAGTTACACCTGAGGACGAATAATCGCTGGAGATGAACCACCATTACAAGAAGAAAACACCAATGAGATCGAGGTAGTTGAAGCAGAAATTGATGAAGTTCTTACTCATTGATCCGCATAATCGTGAATACGAAGATGTTCCTGATCACTCAACGGACGAAGGTGTAGACGACGAGTTTTTAGAAAATGATGATGTTTCAACAGATGACGACAATGTATCCGAATGAATTATGTATGTTTATAAGTTTGTTTAATCACAAAAAATAAATTTGGATTATATATGTTTTAAGTTTGTTTAATCACAAAATCAATTTGCATTTGGGGTTTGGGGTTTATGTGTAGAAGAGGTTAGGAGTTTGGTTGTAGAAGAGGTTATAAGTTAAGGAAGTTGTGGTTTGGGTTTTGGGGTTCGAGTTTTGGGATTTATAAACCCTTTCCTCGTAAAACCCTAGTAAAGAAAACACGGGCATATCTATTTCCTCGTAAGGTCCTAGTAAGGTTTACTAGGGCTTTACGAGGAAAAAACACGGGCATAGCAATTTCCTCGTAAAGGCTTTTCCTCGTAAAGCCCTAGTAACATGCTTTCGAGGACCTTACGAGGAAATAGAAACACGGGCATATGTATTTCCTCTTAAGGTCCTAGTATAATTACTAGGGCTTTACGAGGAAACCAAATTCCTTATATATACTCGAGCAATCCAGTTTCTCATTTGCTAGTAACCTTCTCTCTAAATCCTCTAAAGGTACTCTCTAATTCGTAGTTAGGTGATTAGATTAGGAAATTTAGATTAGGTGGTTAGTTTAGGGAATTTAGATTAGGTGATTAGTTTAGGAAATTTAGATTATGTTGGTTTACTTTTATTTAGTGTTTTTTTAAAATTATACGGGGAATTAATGTTTTGATTTTTTTTTAAAAAAATATAGATGCCTAGACAGAGCAAGCTTGCTAAGGCTGCCGGTAAGAGGACGTCGTCTCTCGAGGGGAGTCACTACGGAGACATGTTTGGGCGTCAGGATGCTCCGGGTTCATCTTCGTCAGCTCCCGGTTCATCTTCGATTCCCGAGACTCAGGGAGCTTCTACGGCGTCCCGGGAACCACATCCTCCTCCTCCTCCTCCTCCTCCTCCTCCATCGGTCGGGTTCATCCCGATTTGGATGTGCCGCCGAACGCACCCTTTGCGGTGTACACGGTGGAGGATATTTTGGCCCTTCCAGGCAGAGAAGGGCTGGCAGAGTTAGATCCTATCCGACGGGACGGCCGAAACGTATTATGGTATGTTTTAATTTTAAAAAAGTTTTTTTTATTTATTCTTAATTAACAAAATATTTAGAAATTAATCTAATTAATGATTTATTTTGTGTCTTTCCAGGTTTGGTGTTGACAATTGTGTAGGATCTAGCGTCTCGGACTGCATTAAGGGATACTTTCCCGATCCAGCTCCAAACTGGAAGATGACGGCGAGCCACACAAAAAAGACGTGGCTCAAAACGTTTGCTGTAAGTTTAATTAGTTAATTTATTTTAAATTATTTAAAATTATTGATATTGTTGAACTAATCCGTCTTTTATTTTTTTCTGGTTACAGCAAAAGTATCGCTGGTCTATTGGGATTCACCAGCGGGTGAAGAAGGAGTTTGAGGCCAAGGCAAGAGCACGATTGCTCGACATGGTCTACAACTGGAAGGGCGAATATCAGGTATATATAGATTTATAAATTATAATATATATATATAGTTTTAAAAATATTATATACTGACTTAAATTAATTCTATTTTTTTTTAAATCAGGTGGATGGTTACGAGGCCGGAAAACCGATTGCCTCACAACCACGGTGTGGGATGGCCTCATCAGCTATTGGGAGTTGCCGGACTCGGTCAGAACCTCCAACACAAACTCCGGGAACCGCATGACCAAAGACGAGCATGGCAACACGAAGGTGCTTCACACCACGGGTCGAAAACCTCATGCGGGAATTCGTCTAGACATGGTAAGATGATTTTTAATCTATTTAATTTTATTTTATTTGAATATTCCAAATTAATATTTAATTTTATAAATTAATTTTAGGCTAAGGAGACAGGAGTTCTTCCATCTCTGAAAGACCTTTACGAGAGGACCCACCGGAACAAGGCTGGGCAGTTTGTAGATCCTGCTTCCGAGCGGATCTACAATGAGGTTGTTGCCCGAGTTGACGAGCGCCAGACCCAGTTGACTCAGCAGGCTGGGACTCCAGTCATATTATCCACTGTTGAAGTGGATAAGATTTACGAGCAGGTAAATAATTTGGTTTTACTATTAATTTTAAATATTTTTAAATTTTTTTCTTAATGTTATTAATATTTTTATTTACAGGTCGCCCCTAGGAAAAAGGGGCGTATCATCGGGATTGGCTCGGTTAACGATGTCCCTGCAGCGACATCGTCTTATCATCAGGAGCAGCACGATGTCAACGCTCAGCTACGCTCGGAGTTGTCTTCGCTCACTGACCATGTCACTTCTCTCACCAATGTCCTCGAGATTATGGCGGTTGGAAACCCGCATTTGGAGGAGATGTTGCGTCAGAGACGGGAAGGCGGAGGGATTCCAACCCAACAGCATCCACCATCACAGTCACAGCCGGCCACCAACTATGGAGAGGATTTCCCGAGCCAGGACGACTTCGTTCAGCAATTTCACGGCCACCATCCGTAGTTTTTTTTTAATTGTATATTATGAATTTTAAAACTTTCTGTATATTATTTAGTTATTTATAAAATATTTTGTTTTTTAGTTTTTATTTATAATTTGATTTTTTTAATTTTTAAAAAATAAAATAATTATATTTATAATTATTTTTTTTAATAGGGAAAAAACCATTTCGAAGCAAAATCCTCGTAAGGATTCCAAGTAAAATCCTCGTAACATGTTCTAGTAAGTTCCTCGTAAGGATTTACTACGATCTTACTAGGAAAACGTTACTACGATGTTACGAGGAAACCCTACGAGGAGCTTACGAGGAAAACCAACCCACGCCTTTACGAGGAAATGTTTCCTCGTAAATTAGCTACGACCTTACGAGGAAAAAGGCTTTACGATGAACGTGTTTCGAGGAAACGAGTTTTCTCGTAATTTCCTAGTAAGTGGCCATTTACTAGGAAATTACGAGGAATACCCGTCCTAGTAATGGCCGAGTTTTCTTGTAGTGTAGAACGTGAGAGTTATTTAGATTGATTGTTTATAAGATTAGAGATTGGTCAGTGACGATTCACGTGTGTGTGAAGGAGTGTAATTCTGATTAAACAGAAACATGTGTTCTCTATTTAAAAGATTTCTAACAAAACAATCTTGTTTGGAAGAAGTAACGTGTTTTTTGATATACATCCTTGTTCTAGGTTTTTACATTTTCATTATTGTATCCATTAAAAAAAATCTGAAAGAACATTAATTTTGAAAGTTTGGCCGCCTTTAGCGATACTATTGAAACATGACTTCTCATAGTATTATGCCATTGATTATTTGATTTATTTACAAAATTTAAATAAATATTATCATATTCTTTTGTGTTTTTAGCGGATCATCCAATATCAGATCATGGGTTAATAACAAGTTTTAGATTTTGCCGGATTTTAATTAGAAAATTTTATTAACTTCGAGTCAGATTATACACAAGTCTCTGGATCTATTGATTCAACTACAGATTTGAGTATGATGTGAAAATACTACTTAAAAATGAAACATTATAATAGAATAATTTTTTGAAACATTAAAATAACAACTTTAAAATTATTTGTTTTCTTATAAAAGTTATAAATTCAATCAAATTTTATTAAAATGGTGAAAACATGTGCTTTTAAAGCGTAGATCAAAATCTAGTTTTTAAAACACGTATTTTTAGAAATAATACTTGGCTTTTAAAAAAATTACTAAATCAATGGTATTTATTATTATTAAAAATGATTTGTGAATACTTTTTTTACTTATGTCACTAGGATTGGCACGTCTCTGACCCCAAGAACTAATAATGTGTTTGATTTGGGTTCGGTTTGGTTTGTTAAGGTACAAGAAAATTTTAACCATAGTCAATCTAAATGAGTATTTTGATTTGTGTTTGGTTTGGTATCGTTTTCGTCCGGTTTGGTTAGTGTTCGATTTGGTTAGTGTTATGTTTAGTTTGGTTTTGTTTGTGTTTGTTAAGTTCATTTGGATTATTTTTTAATTTTTTACTATTTCACTTACAAAAATATAATTAATAAAAATACGAAAAATCATTATTTGACAGTAAATCATTATTTCTTCTTATTTAAATGTAAAAAATATCACAAAATATATAAGGTATAATCTTATAATTGAATATTATTATCTTGAAATCAAATATAAATAGCATAAGTAAGTTTTTGGTTTGCATCTTAATGTATTAGATTCTTACTTTTTTATTTCATTTTTAGTTAATATTTATTCTCTTTATATAAAAGTAAAACGTATAAAATTATGTTTAGTTATTTGGGTTAAATATTTAATTAACATTTATGAGTAAATAATTACTTAAGATTTATGTTAACATTTATGAAAATACTTATAACAGCTTGTTGTAGGGATGGACAATGAAAATACTTATAACAGTTTGGTATTTTTTGTCCATCCCTACAGCAAGAACATCTTTTTTTCTTTTCTTTTTTTTGTATTTAATAAAAAGAAAACTAACTATATATTTTTACGCTGAACTGTAGAGATACACTCTTTATATATTCGTAATATCTTTAGTTGAAGATAATTTTATATATTGTGTGATATCTTTTTAGTAGTTATCTCTGATATTATATTGAATCAATAAAAAGAAGTTTTTTAATAACCCTAACCCTTCTCTCTCTATATATATACCAACAAAATTTCGGATCTCTGCTGATTCTATAATGGGTTCAGCAAATATATCAGCTACAACTCTACAGAGTTGGAGAGAACGTCCTCCTTCTTCCTATTCCGTCAAAGTCAAGACCTTCTCCAAACTCCAAAGCTCAACTCTATACTCTGATGGCAAATACCAGTCCCGTCGATTCTCCTCGGGTGGATACAACTGGTACTTCTTTTATTTTTTATATTCACTTACTGCCACAAGTCACAGATTTTATTGATATAGATGAATATTCATATCGTGAAAAACGATTTTGAAACGATTTTCTTCGTATAGGTTTTCGTTTACATGAATTAAGTGAACAAATAATTTTGTATACAACTTCTCTTCTCTCTTAAGTCCAGAAATAAAGACATTCTTTGAGACACTTAGTCAATTTTTGAAGTGAACTAGAACATTATCTTATGCAGTTTTGTTTTAAAAAATTCCAGGAGAATGATCATATACCCAAAAGGAAACCACAATGACAATGGGAGTGGCTTTCTTTCAATGTATGTTGAAATAGATAACATAAGCCTCATGTCCACACAAGCAAATGAGGTGTATGCAGATATCCGCTTTTTTGTTTTTAACAAAAAGGAAAACAAGTATTTTACTATACAAGGTTTGTACCTACATGTTTTGATATAACTGTATAATTATATTGGCTTTTGTTCTCTCTATATATATATATATATATTACAATCATAAAGGTTATGTGTATAATCAGATGTGGATTTGAAGACGTTCGATACATTAAGAACGAGGAGGGGATTCCCGCAAGTGCTTCCACTTGATATATTCAATAACTATAAAAGTGGATACCTCTTTGATGGAGATCATTGTGAGTTTGGTGTTGATATCTTTGTTACTCCACCTCCAACCAAATGGGAAGTTGTCTCTTTTGGTGAGAAACTTCCTTACCCCAAATTCTCTTGGACAGTTAAAAACTTCTCTAAGATAAAAGAGAATCCTCACAAGTCAAACTGTTTTTCAAAGGGAGGAAAGAAATGGTAACCTAACAAATGTTTTCTTTTGCTATATATATAAAACACTACGTTTTACATTCTTATTTTATGAGCTATAAGAGATTTAACAAGTGCCTAACAATGTTATGTAGGGTTCTAAGGTTGTATCCCAAGGGCAACTCTACACCAGATAACAAATGGGTATCCCTTTTCCTGAGTTTAGATGATGGTGAAATTTTAAAGGAAGATGAGAAGGTCTACGTGGAAGCAGACCTGAAAGTTGAAGACCCACGTGGATCCAATCACTTGACGCGCAATAGTATGTTATAAAACACTACATTTTACATTTTTATTTTATGAGCTTTCTTAAATTAACGAGCATGCATGTATATATAATCAATGTTTACAATACACAATTCCATTCTATTGCAGTTAACTGGTGGCACGAAATAGCAGGCACGGGTCATGGTTATGATCACTTCATATCTTTAGCTGAACTTCAAAAGACTTATTTGGACAACGAAGATACTTTGAAAGTAGAGATCGAATTTAAAGTTGTTTCTGTAACCAAATATTCTTCCTCATGAACTGCAGCTAGGTCAACTGGTAAAGCACCAAAGGGGATGTGAAAAGTAACTCTTAACATATGCTTTGATCCCCAAACTGAAGGATGTTCTAAATGCTCATACTTTTTCTTCTAATTTCTTTGGTTTCTGTTTAGTTTGGATCTTATTATTTTTCCGAATTCAGCTTAAATGGATTTGTTTTCTTTGGTTTGATTATTTGGTAAATGCCTAGTTTATAAGAAATCTATACTTAGTAAACGGTTTTTTTACCAATTAAGTGAATGGACTACACGTATCTTTGTTAATGTCGCTGAGTAGCCCACCAACGAACACTAACCACTTCAAGAATCACAAGCACAAACTTACAAACCAACCTAAATTGGCATACACAAGTGGCACAACTCGAAGATTGTCACCAAGCCTTTTCACCAAGACTGTATACACCCATTGAATCAATAACCCCTATAGAGCAAGCGCACTGGATGGCGCTATTAGTTGAGCTCAAGCTCGAGAGAGAAAGTGAAAATGGAAAGTGATTTTCTGTTATTGATTCTTGTTACACTCAATTACATTTATAGTATCGGTTTACAATCATACCAAATACATTGCACATAACAGAAATAAACCAACTCTACATTAATATTCCCCCCCTCAAGATTGCGTGTAAATGAAATGTAACGACATCTTGCTGACAAGAGAACTGAACTGAGTGAGATATAAAGGTTTAGTGAGGACATCAGCTATCTGAGTGGTAGTTCCCAAATGTAGAGTTTTGATCAAACCACTAACGATGATGCGATCACGAATTTGGTGACAATCCGATTCAACATGTTTTGTTCTTTCATAAAAAAACGGACTGTTAGCAATGTGAATAGCAGCCGTGGAGTCACAAAAGAAAACAACAACCTTCGGTTGGGGTGCATGAAGCTCGCCAAGAAGATTTTCACAAGCCAAATGACTTCCTTGACAGCAACTGACATTGCCATGTATTCTGATTCTGCGGATGAATGAGAGACAACATCTTGTTTCTTTGACTTCCATGAGATAAGGGAAGAGGCAAGAAACATACAGAAACCAAAAGTGGATCGCCTTGTATCCAAACAAGAATTCCAGTCTGCATCAATATTGCTCTTGAGAACAAGATCAGAAGTTGCAGAATAGAACAGACCAAGGCCAATTGTTCCCTTTAGGTAATGTAAAACTTTATATGCTGCCTGAAGATGAATACTTTGAGTATTAGCTGCAAACTGACAGAGTTTATTAACACTGTATGTAATGTATGGACGTGTGATCGTGAGATACATTAACCGTCCAACCAATCTTCTGTATAAACTCGGATCATCTATGAGCGGTACTTTAGGATCATAGAAGAGTTTCACAGCTGGATCCATTGGAATAAATGATGGTTTGCAAGCCATCTTTCCTATTTCTTCCAATAATCCTAGTAGATACTTCCGTTGACAAAGTGAAATGCCTCTGCAGACCGTGAAATTTCAAGACCCAAGAAGTATTTCAAAGGACCAAGATCTCTCAACTTGAACACATGTGGAAGATCTTGTTTGAGCTGATCAACCACTGCATCATCATTTCTGTTGCATCATCATTGCTCGCTGAGGGCATTCCTTCCTGAGGATGTTTTTTTATTGTGACTGGACCGGTTAAGGCTGCCACGTACCTATGCAGAGGATCAAGTCACTCGTAGTTCCTTTTTTCTCGAGTAAAAGTGGCTGTTAAGACGCATTTAATCGATATTTTTTTCGAGAAAAATGATTTGGTATTATTTACTCATTGGACTGCACGAGTAAAAGTGACCGTTAGTCATTTACTAGTACGTGGAAGTCTTTTAAGAGTAGTACCGTCGGAGATGCATGGAGTTCCATGCTCTCGGTATGGCTTCGCCGTTGGACATTTCTAATCGATAGACGCTGGGCTTTACGACTTCGAAAATTTTGTAAGGCCCTTCCTATTTCGTGCCGAGTTATCCGGCTTTCCACTCCTTAATGTTCTCAAATACCTTTCGGAAAACAAAGTCGCCTAACTCGAGAGGTCACAATTTGATTTTTTTTTTTTGGCGTAGTAGCTCTCGATCTGGTGCTGGTAATTTTGGATGCGAAGCAGGGCTTGGTCGCGTATTTATTTGATTTCTTCCAAGGCATCAAGTAACATCTCACTGTTTAACTCGATGTTTTGTGGCATTTGAGAGTTGGGTATCTTTTTCCGGGTTGGTCATGCATTTACTCGTGTAGAAGATTGGTTTTTGCTCGTCTCAATATTCCTGATGATGACGCTGCTGACGGCTGTTGAGGAAACAACGATGTATAAGGAGAGTGAGTCTCCCTCTTCAGGTTTGGATAGCACTGGGGGAGTTGTAAGATATTGTTTGAGCTGACCGAACACCTCCTCGTATTTCTCGTTCTAAACAAACTTTTTGTTCCCTTGCAGTAGTTCATAGAAAGGGAGTCATTTATCTGTGGATCGGTAGATGAATCGATTGAGCGCTGTAATTCGACCGGTTAGATGTTGGACTTCTCAGCTATTATTTGGGCTAGGAAGGTCGAGTATCGCTGAGATCTGTTTAGGGTTTGCCTCGAATTCCCCTTTGAGTGACAATGTAACCAAGGTACTCGCAAGACATGACCCCAAAGGTACATTTTGCCAGGTTGAGTTTCATCATGTATTCGTTCAGTGTCTTGAAGCAATCTCGTAGGTGATCGAGGTGATCTGCAGCGTGGAACGACTTAACCAACATATCATCGATATAGATTTCCATCATGACGCCGAGCTTGTTGGCGAACATTTGATGCTACCTCTCCTAGAGCTTTCGGTAAACCTACGACCACTAACCACTTCAAGAATCACAAGCACAAACTTACAAACCAACCCAAATTGGCATACACTAGTGGCACAAGGAAATGACACCACCATACGATGTCGTTATACAGTTGAAGACTCGAAGATTGTCGCCAATCCTTTTCACTAGGACTGTACACACCCGTTGAATCAAGAACCCGTATAGAGCAAACATACTGGATGGTGCCACAACCTCCGAAGCTGCCTCAACCGAGAGAGATTATAAAGTTAATATTATATTAAATCTTAATATCACAAAATAATTATTTCTTTATATATTCCATAATTATAATTAAATGACTAAATTAAATGATAAATAAATTTAAATAACTAAATACTCTAATTATTTTATGATTATAAAGTTATTTTAAGTATGTATGTATATAAAACAAGACTTTTATGTTTTAAAATAAAATTAATTCTCTAAAACTAAATATTATAAAAATATTTAAATTAGTATTAACTAATTTTTGGTCTATAAAATGAAGTTTTAAGTATATAGAATTTATATCAATATATTTAATTTAAAATTAAATATTAATTAAACTATATTATTTGATATAATATTAGTTTATGTCTCTCTTTTTCTAAAATTTGGTATATTATTAGGTTTTGTTACAATTGGTGTTTTTATAATTGCTGGTTTGGCCATTAATTACGTAAAATATTTAGATCAATATTAGATTAGTTAAACCACCAATTATCTCATTTCTATTATAAAATATATTAAAATAAAATTTTATGAATGTGAGATGGTTTTAAATAATTTATCAATTCATTTCAATTATAAAATTATTGAAAAACTTAAGTTGATTATCTTTTTATTCTACCATTTTTTTAATTCTACCAACTAGAAATTATAAGAAATTGTAAAATTTATAAACTTATTTATATTGTTAAAACCAATAATTTATTTTTTAAATAAAAACTAAACATGTTTATTACAAATATTGAAGCAAAATAAATTCTCAAACATAATAAAAATTAAAATAAATGCATTGTTTTGCTAAATTAATTCTTTGTCCAATTAATTCTACGCTGTAAAAAGAAGGATATACTTTAAAACTAACATATAATTCATGTATTTATCACAAAATTTGCCAATAATATTAAAATTACTCATAGAGTCTTCATTAAATGTATTTTAGTGCTTTCATTTATTAGCTAATTATGTCAATTTAATTTTTTGACTAAAATATGACAATTCATTTGACGAATAAATATTTGTAGTTAAGTTTAAGTAGGCAGATAGTATCTGTTTTAGAGTTTTAGTACGTACAGGTCATATGTAATTAAACAAATATAATTGTGAGATATTGCCAGTATAATATTTTCTGGGATAGCTAAACACAAGACCAATCATGAATTATGTGAGGCCTAATACGCAACAGACGTAGGTAGACGTTGAAGGAAAAATAAAACCCTTAGTGTGGAAATTTCTTCTTCTTTTTTTAGTGTGAAATTTTCACGATAACTTAATTAGTTTGAAACATGGTATATAATTATGTTTGAATTTGTTTTAGTTTGAAGGAGAATTTGCCAAATATAACTTAAAACTTGATTTTAACCCCAAAATTATACTCAAACTTGAATCAAATGCAAAAGTCATCCAGAAAACTAGTGAAATTACAACTAATCCCTTATAACCAAACAAAAACTCATAATTTATTTTAAAAAATATAATCCCGTAAATTCTTTCGAGGTTTTACAAGTCTTCTGAGGTTCTGTAAGTTTTCTGAAAGACTTCCACTAAGTCTTGTCCTATCGTAGATCTTAAAAATAATTTTATAAATTTTATAAACAAATAGTTTCATGTGGGAAAAATTGAAAACATGTAATGATAAACATTGTAACATATGCTAGCTCAGCTAGTATACTTACTTGCTCGTTATAAGGTGTGTTTAGTTTTTGTATATTAGACAATTTTAAAGTTGATTTTAGTAACATATATTGTAATATTGTATGTATTCTTAGGGTTAGATTTTGGAAGCTTAACTTTTCTTTTGAAAAATGAAATTTTAACTTATATTTGTTTAGTTTTGTGTATATTAAACACTTTTAAAGTTGATTTTACATTTTATGAAGTATTTGTTTCTAGTTAGTTGGTTATTTTGAGTTTAGAGTTTAGGTGACTTAAATCATCCAACAAATAATGCACTAGAAAACTTCTACGAAAATCTTCTAGGTGAATAGTAAATTTAGGGTCTAAAAGACTTCCAAGTAAGTCTTCTAGGAGGTCTTCAATTAGAAGATTTACTTGAAAGTCTTCTGAATAAAAAAAATTAATTTTATTAGAATTTTTGTCTCTTTATATACACAAAAAAAAAATACAAATTCTCTCTCTTTCTCTCAAATGGCTATAACAAAAATATAATGTTTATCATTCTAAAACTCTTCAACCTCTTTTTAATCTCTTTGAACTTAAAAACACTAAACTTTATATCAATTTCTCATTTTTATCTAAAGTTTTTCTCACTGATTTATTTTGTTTTTGAAGGCTTTCATCACATGGTTCTCATCTTCGACTCCTTCAAAGGTAGATATATAAATCATATTTTTTTGGTAACCTCTTGTTGCTTAATACTCTTACATTTTGAAAACTTCTTTTGTTATTTTAAGTTCTTACCTTATTTTTAAAGTTTTTCAATATTTTGAAACCATTTGAATGTTTTTAGATATGCAGTTTTTTCAGATATTAGACAAACTTGGAAGACTTCCAGAAAATTCGTCTTAGAAGTCTTCTAACATTTAATGCAATAGAACTAGAAGAGTCTTATGGCGGGGTCTTCTCCCATAACTACACTTTCATAACAAATCGAGCGTTTTGGTAAATTTCTATGGTGGAGTTTTGGTAAGTCTCTAGTTACTTAAAGCTCTTACCTTTTTTCTAAACTAAAACTCTCTAACCTCTCTTAAGTCTCTTAGAACATGAAAACACCAAACTTTATATCACTTTTTTTATGTCATGTTCTTCTCACTAATTCATCTTGTTTTGTAGATTTTTATTACATGATTCTTATCTTCTAATACTTGGTAGATCTATTTTTTACTTATGTATTTTTCTGTGTTCTTTAAAGATAAAATTATCTCATCTTTCACTCACTTTCTCTATTTTAAAGCCATTTAAACATTTTTGGATTTGAAGGTTTTTCAAATCTGATTTGAATCATATTTGCAAAAAAGACTTAGTTTGGTAGTCAAATTGACTTCAGATTTTTTAATAAGTTTTGGATACACGAATATAAGGATATTCATTAAATATTTTGAACTTTAGGTATAACTGGACAATGACGATTTGAAATTAAGAAATTGTACTCAATTAAAGGAAAAAATCTGAACGGTATCTATATACTTAAGTTTGTAATTAAAACTAGAAAAGGTTAGATAATTTAATATAACTATAGTTTATAAAAATATTGAATCTTAATAATACAAAATAATACATGTTGTTTCCAAATATAAAATATAATTAAATAAATTTAACAATATATTGTATGAAACTATAAAATCTGAAACTATTTTTCATATTTTGTAGACACTTATCTATTTTATTATTTAAATTATGCATTTATTTTAACAAAATGTTATAAGAGATATGTTTACCCTCCAAAACCCTATACTGAAATCTAAAACAGTAAGTTTAGATTAGTTAACCATAGTGTTATAAGTGTCTATATACCTTTTTAAAACTAAATGTAAATGTAATCAAGGTGAAGATGCAAAAGTGTACTAAGAAAATTTTAGTTTTGAAAATTTCTCAACTTTTATATCTACAACGATATATTATTATTTATTTAATTTGAAACTCACAATAATATATTATTTAAAATGATAATATACAAAATATAATAATATCTAATTAATTTTAGTTCATGTGTTATGTAAAAAATAGGGTATCAAAAGATTTTTATAATTCAAAAGATATTAAGGAAATATCTATTTTAACTACAAATTTAATGATTATTAACTAAACATAATCTGTTGATAAATTATAAACAATATTGCAAAAAATAATTGCAAATATTTTGTCATAAAATAATGCATTATTTTAGTAAAAAACATTCAACGTCATATAATCTTTCAAACTTAAAAATATTTATGTATTTTTTCACAAGAAATATTGACCAAATATACAATTTTAAAATAAATATTCTAAACTCAAAGTGAAAATACTCCAAATCTTATAAAATATAAAATTATTGATTCTAAAGTGTAAATTTTTATAATGAACCTGAAAAATAAATACTATTGTAAAAATAAAAATAGTATTATATTTTGCAATCTTAATTTAATAACAAAAAGTTAGAGAACTTAATAACATCCAAAATATCTTATATCGATAAAAAAAATACTAAAATAATATCATATATGCTACTATATAAATTACTTAAATAATATGGCTAAAATAATTAAGGGGAAATTTCAATTTTAGCACCAGTTTAATACCATTTTTTAAATTTACCTTTAATGAATGACTAATTTCAAAAATATTTTAATTTTATGATGAAAATAGACTTAATTATTTTTTCTAAATATATACAAAAAGAATTAGAAACTCAATCTCACCCCTTTAACACTAAACCCTAAACAATAATCACTAAAGTGTAAATTTAAATGTTAATATATTTTTTATTAAAGGTATTTTTGCAAAAGTGTACTTAACTTATGGTACTTTTAGCAATTTTTCATTAATTGAACAGAAAAATATTTTTATTTATAAAATCTCGCATTATACTAAAATGCTAAATTTTAAAGTTAATTTTTAAACACATAATGGAAATATAAATTATTCTAATAATATTATATCTATTGTAAATAAAAAAAAAATTATTGTATGCAAAATGTAGAAATTTTTAAAATCATATTCCAAAAGAGATTTTCTATTTGATTCTTTCTGTTTATATATTTATTGTTAGATTTCAAAATATACTAGTATGTATAAAAAAATTTAAAAAGTAAATTTATATTAATAATGTTGAATAACAAAGTAAAAAGTATAATACAAAACAGTATATATTAATAATGTTGAATAAAAAACTTAAATAATAAGATTATAAAGTTACACAATATGTAATACTAAAATATTGTTTACAATAACTTAAATGTATAGGTTTATTAAATGAAAAATAATGTATGCACAGAGTGCGGATCAAACTCTAGTTAACAGTTACACTACACTTCTTCCATTTTATTTTAACTTATAATTTATATTTCATAGTATGATTTTTATTGATTAAAATAGTTGTATTTATTGCTTTTTATGTGAATGAGATAAAGTGAATTAAAATTAATAATTTTTAATCGATGTGCAAAAATATTAAACATTATTAAGAATTTAACATTAAAATGTAAGAAAAAATTAGAATTATTTAATGTTAAAGCAAATTTAAACCTATATAAAATATGAAAAACACCGCATGGAGAACAATAAATTTTCTCAAATGAAAAATAAGTTATATACAAGATATCATTTTTACTTGCATAAATGTCACAGCTATATATAATGAGTAAACAAAACCATAAAAATAATTAAAAGCATAGTCAATGTTGTATTTGATCTATAAAGAAAGACAAAAATGTTGCGCCGATGCGCAAATGAGATCAAGACTCTGAATTTATCATTAATAAACATGTTGTTTTAAATAAGAGCATTTTACTTGCTCTGAGTTCCCCTGGTTTTGGCATGTCTCTGACCCAATAACATTTCGTTTCTAATAACATCTATAATAAAGAGAAAACTAGTTATATGTTATTTAGCCCCGGATTATATATATATATCATTGGTTGAATTTTTTTTTTATGTATTGTGTGATATTATCCTTTAGTAGTTATCTTAAATATTAATATGTTATATATATATATATATATATATATATATATATATTGTGTGATACTATCTTATGGTAGTACTTATCTTATGATATTGGATCAGTTAAGAACTTTTTAGCTACTATAGTTTCTTACAATCCTAACCCTTCTCTCTATATATACCAACAATGTTTTAGGATCTCTTCTGCTACAAGGTTCTGTCCCAATAATGAGTTCAACAAATATATCATCTACTACTCAAAATAGTTGGAGAGAACGTCCTCCTTCCTATTCCATCAAAATCAAGACCCTCTTCGACCTCCAAAGCTCAACTCTATACTCTGATGGAAATTACCAATCCCGTCGTTTCTCCTCCGGTGGATACAACTGGTAATTCTTTTATTTTTGTATTCAGTTATTGCCACAAGTCTCAGATTTTCTTGATATTTATGAATATTCAAATCGCTAAAACGATTGAGACAATTTTCTTTTAGTATAGGCTTTCGTTTACATTAATTATGTGAACAAATAATTACAATCTCTGTAAAAAATCTTTGTATAGACCCCAAATTCCAATACAAACGAAAACAAGAAACATGGGGATATTAGCATTCCAGATGCAGGGCCCTGACGTTCCTCTGGTCATTAGTGGTATATCTCTCTAAAGAGTATCTCATCATTTTAATATTCATATAATTTTGTTTTATGATTAAAATTGGGTTTGAAATGCTCTTAGAACACGATTAATGGGGTAGACCTATTTGGGGTTCTTAGAGCAAATTTGATGTTTTTTTAGTTTTTCTTAGTTAAAACCTAAGAGACGTATCTTATATTACACTAAGAACCCCACCCTAAAAAACCCCATTGATTATGGTCTTACTAGTACATATTAATTTTGAAGTCAACCTTTATGCAGCTTTAAAAAAAAAAAAAATTCCAGGAGAATGATCATATACCCAAAAGGGAACGACGATGACAATGGGAGTGGATTTCTTTCAATGTATGTTGAAATAGATAACATAAGCCTCATGTCCGCACAAGCAGATGAGGTGCATGCAGATATCCGCTTCTTTGTTTTTAACAAAAACGAAAACAAGTATTTTACTATACAAGGTTTGTAAGTACATGTTTTAGTTTAAGTGTTGGCTTTTGCTCTCTCTCTCTATCTATATAACAATCATAAATGGTATATGCATATCAAGATGTGGATTCTAAGACGTTCAATACATTAAGAACGAGGAGAGGATTCTCGCAAGTGCTTCCACTTGGTACATTCTGTGACCGCAAAAATGGATACCTCTTTGATGGAGATCATTGTGAGTTTGGTGTTGATATCGTTGTTACTCCACCTCCAACCAAATGGGAAGTTGTCTCTTTTGGTGAGAAACTTCCTTACCCCAAATTCTCTTGGACCGTTAAAAACTTCTCTAAGATAAAAGAGAATCCTCACATATCAAACAGTTTTTCAAAGGGAGGAAGGAAATGGTAAAATAACAAATGCTTTCTTTTACTTTATATGTAGCTATGATAGCGTGTATAAGAGATTTAACAAGTGCCTAACAATGTTATCTAGGGTTCTAAAGTTGTATCCCAAGGGCTACTCTACACCAGATAATAAATGGGTATCCATTTTTATTCATTTAGATGATGGTGAAATTTTAAAGGAAGATGAGAAGGTTTATGTGGAAGCAGATGTGAAAATTGAAAACCCACATAGATCCAGTTACTTGACGCGCAATCGTATGTTATAAAACACTACAATTTATATCTTTATTTATGGGTTTTCTTAAATTAACGTGAGTTTGTGTATACTATATTACACAATTCCTTTTTTTTATTACAGTTAACTGGTGGTCCAAAACAGCAGGCGCGGGCTATGGTTGGGATCACTTCGTTTCTTTAGCTGATCTTCAAAAGTCTTATTTGGACAATGATGATAATTTGAAAGTAGAGGTCGAATGCAAAGTTGTTTCGGCAACCAAATACTCTTCCTCACCAACTGCAGCTAGTTCAACTGGTAAAGCACCAAAAGGGATGTCAAAAGTAACACTTAGAAAATGACATTCTTTGATCCCAAAACTGAAGGATGTTCTATGCTCATACATTTATCTATAAAGTTCTTTACTTTCTGTTTATTTGAATCTTATTATTGGACGAATTTGGCTATAATGAATTTGTTTTAATTTCTTTTGGTTATTTGATAAATAATATATTACACTATGGAGCACAATTCATCTCTTTATTACAGTCTAGGACACTTATCACTTTTGTGTTACTAAGTATTTAAAAATATTTAAAAAATTAAGAGCTTGTTGATCCACATGTTGTTTGGGATTTATTATATGACCTAATGCTCTTGTAGGTATCCGGTTTAACTTATAAATTGTATATTTGAGAATCCAAACATCAGTTTGTTGGAAATTAATCGGTACTTTTGACGAATTACCAAATAAATTATTTATTTTGGAATTCGTTGGCAAATTACCGAAAATTTTCTGAAAACACACACAAAAATTTGGGTTTCCTCGAGAATTCCTCAGAAACTACAAAAAAATTACCGACAAAACCTCATTTTTTCCGGTTGTATAATTTTGTGCATAGTTGTATTTTGGAAAAGAAAATGAAAAAATAGAGGTACTACATAAGAAATGAAATTACGTTTGTTGTACTACTTATATATGTTTACCTAATTGGTATCACAAATTAAGGAATTAATAATTTTGGTAAAATATATTTGGTGTATGTTTTTAAAAAATAATATGGTCAACCAACTACACAAACCTTAAAAGTATAAAGTAGATCATATAAAGTTATATGATAGTGTAATAATTGTCAAAAAAAAACTTTCTACCACTTACTAATTTAGATATTTGATTTTTGTTTCATACGGAATATTTTTTTGGTCAATTTGTGAAATGACAAAGTTGTACCAGTTATATTAATAATACAAGTCTGGAATACAAAGAAAAATTATACCAATTATACCAGTAGATGAATGAATTATACAACTATCTTGTTTAAAACATGATAAATAATTTAAATGTAATTACACACAGTTGTATCAGTTTTTGAATTGTACAATTATGTACATAGTTGTACTGGTTTTTAGGTTTTACAAATTTGTACATAGTTGTATTTTGGCAACGAAGTTAACAAACTTAGTTGTACCACATAAGAAATAAATATACTTCAGTTGTAACACTTTTGTATGTTTTACCTACGTGGTGTCACATATTATGAAATCATTAATTTTGTTAAAATGATTTTAGTGTATGTTTGTTTTAAAAATATAGTGGACAAACAAGTAAACAAATCTGTAAAGTATAAGGTAGAATACGAAAACTTATGTAATGTTGTAAAAATTGCCAAAATTATTTTGAAATATTTAGGAGGGACCATTCTAAACACATGTCAATTTGGCTAGTTGATTGTTTTTATATATGAAAAACTAAATGGAATTTTTAAATTTCTATAATGAAGAAGTTGTAAGAGTATTACATGATTGGTATATAATAAAAAGCTGTACTAGTTTTACTTGAATAGTATACTATTAGTAAAACTGAAAACACGAGCTGTACCAGTTAAACATGTTCATGTTATTTAAATGTTTTGTGTTACGGGTTGTAACATTTGTACTATCTTCTTAAAATAACATTTCTTCTATAGTTTCTTGACTTTACTTATATTAACATTATGTTTAGCCTCAAAATCACTCTCGTTACTTTTAAATACAGAAAGTAACAAACATCAAAGTGGAGAGAGAGAGAGAGAGAGAGAGAGAGAGAGAGAGAGAGAGAGAGAGAGAGAGAGAGAGAGAGAGAGAGAGAGAGAGAGAGAGAGAGAGAGAGAGAGAGAGAGAGAGAGAGAGAGAGAGATGGATAAAATACGAAAGAGTGAGTATTACAAAAGTTCATAGATTCAGGAAGATGCACAAGTATTTGTTGTCTGTCACTTGTCGTCGTCCAACCTATGAAAGAAACAAAAAAGATGAATAAACGATTGAAGAGGAGAGGTTGGTTGGTTTAGTGGTAGTTGAAGAATTGAAGAGAAAGAAGAGAGAGTCGTAGGTCCCACCAGAAGAGAAGAAAACAAGA
Source organism: Moricandia moricandioides (assembly GCA_905132885.1). NCBI lineage: Eukaryota > Viridiplantae > Streptophyta > Magnoliopsida > Brassicales > Brassicaceae > Moricandia > Moricandia moricandioides. The sequence continues at coordinate 52,837 of CAJHQQ010001805.1, forward strand.
AAGAAGAGAGATCGTGGATCCCACTAAGAGAGAAGAAAGCAAGAAATAAGAGAGAAATTGGAAGATTAGTTTAATTTAGTGGTTCAATACAAGCTTTCATTATTGATATTCTTGTAATTTTACAACTTTTTAGCCCATTGAAATTAACTTTGATTGTTTAAGTTTTTAACGACCACTTGAGATTAATGTCTGAAATGATGACACTGCTCTCATTTATTTCTTATAACTTATTTCTACAAACCATGAAACATGATATTAATCACCTTTTCACATTTTAATCATTTATATATATTAATTCTAATGATATAAAGTGAGTTTATCAAGTTATCAATGATTTTTCAGGTAAATAAAATTCCTTAGAATTCGTTTACATGTAATCTTTTACGAGTAGTCGACTATCAAAGTAAGAGCGAGAATGGAAAATGGAAAAAAGAGCAGATGATACACAAGTGGGGGGCACCCATTTTTTTGTATATTCATGAATTATTAAATCATACATTAATAAATAAGATAGGAGGCACACTAGTGTGGAAATATAACTTATCTTTTAGCATGAATGATTGATGCACCACTTGTATCTGCTATTTGAAGTAATTATATCGGATATCTTATCTTTTCACACATTTCATGACAGCAAAAAGAGAAGAATGTAACGAAAATGCAAAAATATGTGTTTATAAATAAGATGCTTCTCTTCTTATTATAGACATCAAAAAAAAAAATTGCTCTAATAAGTTTGTAAGGTATGTATGTTTCATTTTCAAAAACAAAATTTTATATGTATAAGTTGTATGTTAGTAAACTTAATTAATAATAAATTCTTCAGTTAATTTTAAATTATGTGAACAGATAGTAGTTATATTTTTCATACTAATAGGTTTTATGTACTTATCATATTATCTTATAATATAAATATATAGTGAATTTATTTATTATATGGAAACATAGGCTAATTATATTCATAAAAGCAGTGTTTATATCATAAACTGAAAGTAGATAGTAACACTAATTTTTATTTTTGTAGTTATTGTTAATTCATATTTGTTAAATTTAGGTAAGTTGTGTTTTCATGGTGGACACTTAATTTTTGTAAATAATTTAAAATATTATGTCGTCACTAAAATTCTAAAATAAAACACGTGAAGAAATGCTATTTTTAGTTTTAATTTAAAATTATATGTATGAATTATTGGTAGTAATGTTATTATAGTTATTTTGCTCATAATTTTAACTAAGTCAATAATCGAATTAATATATTAAATTTTAAGTAAAAGTAAAATTTTATATTTCTGTTATGTAAATAATTAATAAGCAGTTTTAAAGACTTTAAGTAAATAATGATAAAACTAAAACTTATTATTATATATTTAAAATCTTTGTAGGTATGTCATCTAATCATCAGTAAAGCTTAAATTCTTCTATTCAAGCAGACATCTCAATCTTCCAAGCAAAACATTAGCTCGGGTAAAATATTTGATATGTTTGTTTCTACTATATTTTCATTATTAAATGAAAATATCTAAATTTATGAAAATTTGTAGAATGGAGCAAATTTCAAATGGACTTTTAGCAGTTTTTCTAGATTCTTGAGTTTTACGATCAAGTTTCTGCTATGAATAACTGCCATATAAAAGTTCTCACACCTCTTGTTAAACAGTTATGGTTGAAAAGTTTAACCAAGAGTTCGAATAGATATAACTTATAAACTTGATACCATGAAAAGGATACAAAGAGCTTCTCAATTCAACCGGTATATCGGTGGACCCTTTACATCTGTGATTGATTCTTTTGAATCATGATAGAAATATCGTGAAGTAAGTACTCATAGTATTTTTCACAGTTAAAATATATAATCGATTAAATTAGAAACACAATCTATAATATTTGTCTTACGATTGTATTATTAGGCATGTAAAATTTTACATGCATTAAGACGAAAACCACCATATGTATGAGATATTATGAAAGGTTATTTCAGATTATATAATGTTCAGTCACAATCTCAATACTCAGTCAAACAATGAAAGGCGAAATGATGAATGAAGCAGGAAATAGTAATGAAGATATGTTATATGAAGAAATATATGGTCGTGAGATGTGAGACAATCAAGATCCAGAGACAAAAGAAAATGAAGAAGTATACTGAGTTAATATCAACGATGAAACCCACCCTTCAAATGAGTTTATCCATGCACAGACGTGTTTCAAATATTTGGTTGAAGAGTCTAAGAAAGGCAAAAGAAGAGGAGGAATTACTTCATAAAGACCATCAGTAAAATCAGGAGTTTTAAATGAGAGTGATTCACGAGTAAGTAAGAAAAAACAATCATTTGAAACCACCCTAACATATACAATGGCCGTGTTTAGGAAGTTCGAATGGCCAAGTTTACAACAACTACGTCCAAATTACTTTGTCCAAGATGACTATGATGATTTCAATGTGGCTGTGAACATATTTGAATCGATGGGCCTTCCAAATAACACCAAATATTATTGGGCATGCATTAACGAATTCAAAGAAGATACATTATGGCATAAGTATTTCATTGATAGAGATGAAAATACTTTTGAAGAGAAGATTTAGTTCTTAGAAGCTTTAAGTGGATTTACATGTGACGATCAATATGTTGGGAAGTGATTAAGTTCTAGTAAACCTTTTAGATGTCCAAATTCTGGTGGTTTTCATTAATGCAGTCAATCTTATAGGGGTTTTAATTATTGGGTATAAATGTCAACTGAACAATGGGGTCAACAACCCTAATGCTCTGCAATGGGGTACACCACCAACTGTTCATCAATGGGGTACACCATCAACTGCTCATTAATGGGGTACATCACCAATTTTTTTGAAATGGGTTACAAAACCAAATGCTGAACTGTGGAGTTCACCAACAATGACTCCACAATGGAATACAACATCAACTGCTCATCAATGGAATTCACAACTAGTGGCTCCACAATGAGGTACAACATCAACTGCCATCACTAGATTTCACCACCCGTGGCTCCACAATGGGATTCATCATCAAATGTTCAAAAATGGAGTTTAACTTTGACGAATGTTCAAAATGGATTTTCATTTGACACTCATACTAAAAGAACAACAACTGATGAAGAAAGCGTTTCAGAGAAAATACCAATTGCAAAACAAATATGATATACACATAAATCTGGAGGATTATTAAATATATAGAGAACCCAAATGAGGGCCTCATTTAAATGAAACTAATCCAATTGATTTAAAAATGAAGTTAGTTCAATTTTCATATTCTATAATAAAGATGTTTTTATTTGATTTATGTTTTAATACTATATATTACTTATTATGTGTAATCCAATTATGTCATTTACTACGAATAGATTTAGTTTTGTTTTCTTAATCAAATTTAGGGTTTTCGTATATGTCAACTATGTCGTGAAGGAGTTCAGTTTCTAAATTACGAAGAGATAATTGAGTTGTGGAATTTGGAGAATCCACAATCTGAAGAGTTAATAATTTAACCAACATTGAGTTACTAAAAGAAAATTTTGAAATGGGACTAGTTAAAACAGATAACTGATTGTGGTGGAAAAATATTTGGCATCGATTACAAGAAGATCATACAACTTGTCTTCAGTTACTAAAAATGTCACTCGATTTTTTCAGGTTATTGTGTCATCAACTAGAAGAAACTTATGGCTCGCAATCAACATTGAATGTAAACATTGAAGAGAGTGTAGCCATGTTTTTGTGAATATGTGGAAAAAATATTGACCAGTTAAAACAGATAATGGATTGTGGAGGAAAAATATTTGGCATCGATTACAACAATATCATACAACTTGTTTTCAGTTACTACAAATGTCACTCGATTGTTTCAGGTTATTGTGTCATCAACTAGAAGAAACTTATGTATCGCAATCAACACTGAATGTAAACATTGAAGAGAGTGTAGCCATGTTTTTGTGGACACAATGAAGTCAGAGTTATCTTTTTACACGTGCAAGTAGAATGGCCAAAAATGGTCCAAGATTATAGATGGCCCATAATTTTTTTTTTGTTTTATTAATAGTATAAATATAGAATCATATATTTATAAATTAAAAAAAAACAAATAACTATATTTAAACTTAATTTCATATTTATTAACCAATAAATATGAATATAAATTACAAATTTGACTTTGTTTATATAACCAACAAAAAATGCAATAATTTAAGAAGTAATTAGCATTTGTATCAAGAGAAATTGCTAAGAATAATATAAGTTAAGTACGAATTTGCAAAAATACACACTATCAAAAATATATTAACATTTGGGTTTATACTTTAGTGATTATTGTTTAGGGTTTAGTGTTAAAGGGGTGAGATTGAGTTTCTAAATTTTTTATAAATATTTATAAAAATTAATTAAGTCTATTTTTATCAAAAAAATAAAGTATTTTTGAAAATTATCACTCATTAAAGGTAAATTTGCAAAGTGGTATCAAACTTGTGGTCAAATTGGAATTTTCCCTTGTATCAATTATATATTTTGAAAATTAAAAAATATCTGTTGGTGTTTTTTTCATATTCAATGTACGCTTAGAAATTTAATATTCTAATTTGATTGTGTTTAGGAAACTATTATTAATTAGTGATTATAAATAAGGAGAGAAAATATAATTTCTTCACCAAATTTTATAGAAAAATAACAACACAAAGAAGAAAAACTAGTCTACAGCTTCTGTAGATTATGGCTCCTAATTGTGGATATAAGAAATTTCAGAAGAAAAAAAAACTGAAAAAATTCATAGAGTCTCAAAGAGGTGCTTTTAAGAATTTTTTAATTAAAAGCCAAAAGATGTTTCTTCCACTCAAACAATGAATATGGAAATATAGACGATATGAATAAAAATTATGATAGTTTTGATGTTTTATGCCTAGAGATGATAATAACTATGATGATGTTTGTGAGAATGATCTTAAAATTCTGATTGTTAGAATTCAAATGATGATGATTTTAAAAAAAAGAGAGTAAATGATGAGTATGTTTATACGTTTGACATATTTGATCCAAGAAATTGGAAGGTTCTTGATTTTAAAATGTTTAATGTTTTAGTAGAAAAAGTCCTAAAAGAGATATGCTTATTAAAAAAGATCCAAAAGATAAACTAAAGAGATGCTTTTCTGCAAAGTGGTATAACAAAATTTTATTGAACAAAGAAAAATGCAAAAGAGATTGGTTAGTTTATTATAAGGAAATTGATAAAGGGGAAATTGCAATTCTACCACAAGTTTGATACCACTTTGCAAATTTATCTTTAATGATTGACAATTTTCAAAAATACCTTAATTTTTTGATGAAAATAGACTTAACTAATTTTTCAAAATGTTTTTAAAAAATTAGAAACTCAACCTCACCCTTTTAACACTAAACTCTAAACAATAATCACTAAAGTGTAAACCCAAAGGTTAATATATTTTTGATAATGTGTATTATTGCAAAGTGGTACTTAACTTATGTTATTTTTAGCAATTTCTCTTTGATAAAATATTTTATTTTTGCTGTAAGTCAAGAAATCTTAGTTCTAGGTTTAAAGAGCATGAAACAAGGGTTGCACATGTTAAGAATATGACAATTTATTATTATATGCATTTAAAATTTCAGAAAAAAACAAATTATTGATAAAGTGGTTCAAACACTAATTTTTAAATAAAAAGATCATTGAAAAAAAATTTCTTTTTAGGATTATTGTTGTTGTCAAATTTTTTGCAAAGCATAATCTTGCATTTCGTGGTACTAATGCTAAATTGTATGAAAATAATATTGGAATTCTTTTAGGACTAATTGAAATGTTAGTTGAATTTGATCCAACTATCAAAGAGCATGTGGAAAGAATTATTAGTGATGATATTCATTTTCATTATCTTGTTCACAATACTCAAAATTACTTGATAATGTTGATTGCTTCTACAATTAAATATGGAATTTGAAATAAAATATAATAAGCAAAATATTTTTCTGTGATACTTGATTGTACTCCTATATTGAGTCAAGAACAAATGTCTATGATATTGAGGTACAATATTTAGATTCTTTTTCTTATCCTATTAAAATTGAAGAATATTTTCTAGGATTTTTACATATAAATGATACAAGTGGGAAAAATCCCATTCGAAGTCTTACAAAATGAATTAAAATCTTTGGGTCTTGACATACATAATGTATGAGACCAAACTTATGATAATGGTACAAACATAAAAAGAAAACATCAAAGAGCGCAAAAATGATTTTTTAATGTAAATCCAAGAGCATTTAATACTATTTGTAGTTCTTATAGTCTTATTTTAATGTTATGTGATATGATTAATATTTGTGGGAAAGTGAAAGATTTTTTTGAAGTAATACAAATTAGAGAAAACTGACAAAATGAGATACTTTCAACTTGGATTTGTCCCAATAGGACCTTTTCTTAGATTTTTGTCTCTTTAAGATTTTAGTTACTGTTAATATGATTTTAACCTTCAATTAATCAAAATTTAAGTTATTTAAAATCTATAATATTTTTTAACTGTTTTGTTAATAAAATTTTCCAGATAAAAAATAAAGGTATTATAATAGAAAAAGGTAAAACACATGGTTAATTAACCTAAAATTATAACTGCGTTCTTTTGTCTTCTCTGCCACAACCGAAAGCTTCATCCTCTCTTCCATGGTGGTTATTTCTTCTTCTTCACACGGTTAAAATATGTGTCTTTGTTCTATATTTCTTCTTCTATGTCTTAGATTCTATGTTTATTCTTCCTCATATTTTTTCTTCGGTGTCTTCTTTCGTTGGTTCAGTTTCTTCTTCGTCATCAATTTCATCAAAATCATATGATTCCTTAGACACAATATGTGTTTCATCCTTTGGATTCTTAAAATCCTAATTTTTAAGGGTTGATTGTATCTATTTTCACTCTCGTACTACGAGTACGCTCTTGATCTGATTTTGGATGTAGAATCTTCTCATGGTAAGTTTAAATATTTTCTTTTTTAATCCAAAATGAGTTTAGCTAGCCAAAGAATCTGCATTGACGTTACATTGGGGAGTCAAACCAATATTTATGTCTCGTGAACGTATGATTTGGGACTGGTTCGGTAACAACATGAGAGATGTTTACAGAGGAACATGATGAGTTGATTGAGTCAGCTGTTGAGATTCTTTTTGGACTTATTCACCCTCGTTACATCTTGACAAGCAAAGGCTTGGCTGCTATCGTACTAAAATGAACAAACCCTTTGTACTCATTTGCATATTTTAAACATCTCTTAAGAGATTCACTTATTGATATTTATCCTTGCAGTTGAATAAATACAAAAACTACGACTTTGGAAGGTGTCCTAGAGTTTATTTTTGTGGCCAACCTTGTCTTCCTGTTAGTCAATTGGATTTGACTCGGTCAAGCACTGTGAAGATTATTTCCCTAAATTCCAAGACAATTACTACCCACGATCAAAGTATCAAGGCAATATCCTTTTTTCCTGAAGCTTTCACCTCTTGCTGATAAATATCTACATATACAGGTTCTGGAAACATTCCAAGTTGTTGCAGTTGATGTTTGACTGCTTTTACGAGTTTGCATAGATCTTGCAGTTGTTGTTGATCTTTATTGGGTTTTTCTTAAAATGACGAATTAGAAATTGATTGGGCTTACTTTGAGAAAATGTTTCCACATCTGTTCTTGATGACTTATGGAAATCTCAAGCCACCAAAAGCAACAAAAAACTATGTCCCAAGAGTTTTTGATTTCAATTTTTTCTATGTTTTGTAATCTTCTTATATTGAACTTGTATTTTCCTACATTTTGTAATATTGAATTTTCCTAGGTTTTGTAATCTTATTTTTTTTTTCTTCCCATTGTTAGATGTTATCAGATAGTTCAATCATATATCAGAAAATTCAAATTATGTTTGAGAAAATATTTGGTAAGTCTAACACGGTCATTCCATAATCCTAGTCATGGCAATTCTTGAGCTTGCCCTCGGGTCCGGCCCACAAAGGCCTGTTGCGGGGAGGGATTGGACAAAGATATTATGGCCCGTTTAGTTGCGGGTCTCGCGGGACAGGACCGCGATAGTACTGGGCTGAAGCGGGACGGGCCGAAAGCGGAATGCGGGACAACATTGAGGCCCGCTACACTTTTCTCATTTGTCTCTTCAGTGACTCACGAAAAGTCGAGAACATACCATCTTCTTCCTCTCCTAACGGTGATCGGTTCGGTTGATGACGATGGTGATTCTTGCTCTCTGTGTTTTCTTCGCCTTCTTCTACCCTTCTCTTTCTTTGCGTTTCATCTCCTTCGGTCTCTTCACTGATTCTGCTTCACTACTTCTCTTCTTCTTCTTCGATCGACGACCATAGAGCATCTTATTCTCCTAGAAACAGTAGATCGACATGCATGTGCAAGGTATTTAGCTCGTGCCTCGCCGTTTACACGATTTTAGATTTCACATTGATCATTCACATCTGTTTTTTTCAGGCTTCTGTTATTAATTAGATTTTTTGTTTATCAAGAAATTTAGGATTATAAATCAGATTTGTTATTAATCAGATTTTCTGTTATTAATCAGATTTTTTTATTTATCAAAATCGAGTAATCCTAAATTCAAAGTGTTCGGTATATCATATACCGCCTTGTGATTTTTATTACGATATGAAATATGAGCTAGCTCACCTGACCTTTTCAACTGCAGCCGATGGTACTTGCTTTGGTTTAACTAGCTTCCTTTCATCTTCCGTATTCTATATGAGCACTATCGTATCTAAGTTAGTCATTTTAAGCTTTGGTTTATGTAGTTTTATCATTCATATCCTTACTAACTTTGTTCACAGTGTTTTGAAGACTACTGATGGTTTCAGTCTTGCCAAAATGTCCCAACACAGATGGTGATGCATCATCAACAATTTCAAGTGAATTTGATTCCAACTGCATTCAGATTCCCCAGAAGAAGGAAAAATTCTTGCTTGATCTATACAGTGGATGTGGAGCAATGTCCACTGGGTTGTGTATGGGGGCTTCCCTATCAGGCATAAAATTGATCACGGTATATAACTTTGAATCTTCATGTTCACAATGATTGTTTTATTTGTGTAAAACGTGTTCCACATTGACTTTTTTGTTGAATTTGGGTAAGATATACTTAGCTATTTCTGATTTGCAGAAATGGGCAGTAGATATCAACAGCTTCGTTTGTGATAGTTTGAGGTTGAATCATCCTGAAACTGAGGTATTTCTCTATTGCTTATTTTGTATAATGTTATAGGAAGTTGATTCAATGTACACACATGTGATCAGTTGATTTTGGTTATTGAGCAGGTGAGAAACGAGGCTGCAGAAGACTTTCTAAGATTGCTCATAGAATGGAGAAAGTTATGCCAAAAGTTTGAACTTATTTCCAGTACGGAGGTAATAGAATCAGATGGTGATTCAGAAGATGAAGAAGAAGATGGCGACTGAAATGATGATGCAGATGGAGATAGTAATGGGTCTGAAATTCCACCTCAAGAGTTTGAGGTAGACAATTTCCTTGATATTTTTTTTTGGAAATCCTAATGGACTTAAGGAATCATTTGCACTTCATCTTAAGGTACACGTACATTGAGTATATGGTGGAAAACTTTGATAGTTCAGACTGTCATATGGTTTGGTGTATTGATTGTTTCTTTGATGTGCAGCTGCTAAGGATACACGAATTGAGTCAAAAGACCGAGTAGCTTTAGATGAAGATGACTCACTTTTCGACCACCGAGAAGGAGATAGTGTTTTGGAAGAGGTTCTCTGGAAGATAGAGCTGATACATTCTCAGGTTCATAGGTTGAAAACTCAAGTTGATCTTGTGATGTCCAAGAACGCAGCAAGATACAATAATATTAATAAGTCGTATCTAAGCCGTATCAAGTTTTTTTTGTCAAGCCGTATCAAGATTAGTCTTATAAATTATAATGTTTGAGTGCCTGACCAATGGGAAATAAGTAAATAATTAGTATGATTTAAAAATTACATAAAAATACAAACAAAACCCTAAGACAATTATTACCTAAGCCGCTAAGCATTAAAAAAAAAACACAGAACAACAGAGAGAAAGAGACGACATAGTCATTGAATATGAATTCAAGTTTCGATCCAAGTTTTGAGCCCTTGAATACAATGGATTTAGAGACTCAGCAACTCCTTGGAGCTCTTTCAGCAGCTGCTGAGGCTGATGATGGTTCATCTGAAGGATCTGATAGAGCTAAAAATAAGCAAGGAAGCAAAAAAAGACTTATTGAAGTTGGTGATGATGAAGATGATAGTGATGTTGAAATCAGTCCTCCACCGACCCAAGCTACTAATTTGCGCAAACAATCCACTTGCATAACCGGGCGAGCCTTGAACTCCAAGAAACCAGTGTTACAGTCTACTCTAGACAGTGGAATTGGATCGTCTTCAAAAGCGAGTAAAAGCAAAACCAAATCTGTTCAGTTTACTATCCGTGGGGGCAGAAAAAAGTTCTAGGCCGACACAAGGCAATGGTAAGAAGAAGAAGAAGAAGAAGAAGAAGAAGAAGAAGAAGATTCACGAGGAGAAGCTTGATTTGGAAGGTGAATTGGAAGAGGATGAAATGGATAATCAGAAAGAGGCCAGGCACTGGTCTGATGTATGGATCGATTTTTCTAAGATTCGAAAACCCAATGGTGAGGAGAAAGCTAAATGAAATCATTGTAAGAATGATTATGCATGGAGCTCCCACTGCACGGAACAACTGGTTTGAGAAGGCATCGTGATAGATGCAAGAATCTCCGAACCAAAAAACTTGATGCTAAAGCCAAATTTGTAAGTGGCAAGTATGATCATGTTGTGTTCAGACAACTGGTAACCAAGACTATAATTCAGCATGACCTACTTACTCTTACGTTGAGTATGAGAAAGCCAGAGAGACTTGGAAGTACTTGAATGCTGATGTCAAATTCATTTGTCGTAACACAGCTAGAGCATATGTCTATCGTTTTTATGAAAATGAGAAAGAGACATTGAAGAGGGAATTGTCTAGTCTTCCTGGAAGAGTAAGCTTCACTTCTGATTAATGGTCATCATTGAAACGTGAGGGTTATATGTGTTTAACATCACATTACATTGACCGGAATTGGAAGCTGAACAGTAAAATATTGACGTTTTGTGCTCTTCCACCGCCTCATACAGGTATGAATGTTGCAATGAAGCTTCTTGAATCACTGGAAGAGTGGGGACTTGAAAAAAAAATGTTCTCTCTCACATTAGATAATGCTACAAGTAATGATTCAATGCAAGATATTGTGAAATCTCAGCTGCTTTTGAGGAATGATTTGCTGTGTGGAGGTGAGTTTTTTCATGTCAGATGTGCAGCTCACATACTTAACCTCATTGTACAAGATGGCTTGAAGGTTATTGAAGACTTTTTGCACAAAGTTAGAGAGAGTATTAAGTATGTAACAGCATCAGAGACGTGTGAGATGATGTTTGGAAAATGTGTGGATGCTGCTGGTATAAAAAGGAATGTTGGTTTAATAATGGATGTGCAGACAAGATGGAATTCGACATTTTATATGCTTGAAAGAGCCCTTTCATACTGTGAACCGTTTGTTAAGTTAAAAATATTTGATAGGAGGAACTACAAGTTTTTGCCTACAGCTGAATAATGGAACAGAGCAGCGAATATATGTGTTTTTTTGGAGCCTTTTGCTAAGATTACTTATAGTCCTCAACGTTACCATTCGACCACACCTTTCTTTGTCAACCACAAAACTCCACTGCTCACTGCAATGAGATATCCCATACACCCGAGTTAACATAGATAAGAACCATGTTTGTCTGGATAGAGAGAAGAGATGGTGAGATGGATGCATAAGAAAGAGAAACAGAGAACAAAGAGAGGAAGATTGTGGGAAAGAAGATATTCTGCGAGATTTACGGTAGATGTAGGGCAGATTTAGGAAAGATAATAACTGAAATATGGAAACTTTCATTTTTCGTTATTTAGGTGGAATACATCAACTACGTAGATTAAAACGATGAATAATCAGTGGGATATATATTCTTCCTCAAGCAGACCTTAAGGTAATATTCAGAAAAGGTGATGAAATATAAATAAGTTAAGTTAGACTATAGAGTAAACTATTCAACACATATTCGAGGTAGATGTAATAGACCACCGTTATCTGGTTATAATGTAACAAATCAACAAATTCTAGCATGAGTAGAATAAATAAATAAAATTTATTTATGTCTTATACTCAAGTTAGATCATTGAAATGTACTTTGTATCCGAGTTCTAAACTAAATAGACTGCAAGAAAGAGTATTATATGCTTAGGTAAGACATAAAATAAAATATGGTTATAATTTAAAAAAAAAATATATATAGAGATAGTCTCACTTATGTTTCCAATAGTTTTCATATTTTTGAAAATTTTAAAATACTATTTTTCCACTACAAAAGGGTAAAACATTTCCAAAAGTGATCTAAAGATCAAAAGCCGTAGTGGGACAAAGAAAAGTTGAGAATTTACCATTTTGCCAATTTTTACTACAAAGAATCTACACAATATTTGCTAAATCTGCTAAGAGGTGTGATATTTTAAAGATAATATAAAAGTACTTACACTTAAGACATTATCATCTACTTCTTAAGATATTCGTGTAAATAGTGTAAGCAATTAGATTCCAAATTTTAGAAATTCGGGAGGTTTTACTTCAAGTAGCTGAAAGTGATAATTATTATATGATTAGAAGTGAAGCTAAATCCTTAGCAACAAATGAACTTGGTGAATTTAAGTTTTTGGTGGGCATTGTTAGTTGGTATGAAATTTTTTATGCTGTTAATTTTGTTAGTAAAAGTTTCTATCTAAAAATATGCTTATTGATGTTGATATAAATATAGATGTTGATCCGATATTTCATCAAAATCATGTTATTTAAAGGAAAAGAAAATTTAATGAGATTCCAAATAGTTCACCTTAAGGTGGTCCAAAATCTGGTGAGGAATTATTTATGATTGATTATTTTACGCATAATTGATTAAGCAATTACTTCACTTACAAAAAAGTTTAAACAGTATCAAAAGTATGAAAAGATTTTTGGTTTTTTATGTAACCCTGAAAATTGGTTTTCTTTAGATGATATGACTTTAAATAATTATTAATATTTCTGAAAATGCTTATAGAAAAGGTGAGAATTTTGATTTTAGTAGAGATGAATTTTTAATGGAATTAAAATTACTCAGAGAAGTTATGTCAAAAGAAATAATCTACTCTATTTACATTTTGAATTATTTGACGCGTGTTAATTGTTTTTCAAGTGTTATTGTTGCTTATAGAATATTACTAGCTAATCACGTAATGGTTGCATCTGCTGAGGGAAGTTTTTCGAAACTAAAATTGTTGAAAATCATATCTGCGCAAAATGGTGATACAAAGACGATTAAATGTGCTAGCAATTATGTCAACTGAAAATGATATTTTGGAGAGGATCAAATTGATAATTTGGTCAATGGTTTGCATCAATAAAAAAGCTAGAAGGGTGATTTTATTTATATAAAAAAAAACTAGATTAATGTATCGATTTTATATTATAAAATGTGTTTCAGAAAATAATACAAATTATTTGAGATTATTAAAAAGGGGTCTCTATATAGTTTAAGACGGTCCTGAATGAAGTGCAGTGAGATGTTGGGCTACGATTTAATTGAAACCAAGAAACAGTGAAAATAAATATTTTTATGTGCTTAGAGAGACTGAGTTATTTTCTTGTAACGATATCACAGTTTAACAAAGAAAGAACTACATAGGATTCTTGATCGAATTATGGACTAAAAATACTGGCCAATTTTCAGTGGATTTATTGAGAAAATGGACGGGGTTCATGTGTGTGTCAAGATCAAGCTTAAGTTACAAAGAATGTACTGGAATTGACATGATAGAACATCATTTAATATCATGGTATTGGCTAGAATGGGTCTTCATAATTTTATTAGATTTCAAATATTATTGATGATAACTTTGTCGAAATAATAGAGCAAACACATATTGGAAATACTGAATTGGAGAATCATACAAATGAAATGGAAACACCATATGTAATTGATGGAGATTAATTGGCAAATATCAGAGAGCATATTGCAAATTCATTATGGGCCAAAAAAATATTTTGTAGTATTTTTTACTAATGTTGTATGTATATTTATGTTATGTCATGAATTTTATGTTTTATTTATGTGATGTATTTTATTTCTAATAAAATAATATGTAATTGTTGCGTTTAGTATTTTTTTAAATGGTAATAAAAATTAAATAGAAATTTTAAATCTTATATAATTTATTATTAATTTGAACAATCTTTTATCCTCTTTTACCATTCAAACGAATATTTTAAACTGCTAGATTTGCTCGATCCGCACTTGCACCACTAGATTTGCTTGATCCGCATCCATTTCACTCGATCCGTTAGATTTGCAACGCTTACTCCATTTGAAGAAGAAGAAGAAGAAGAAGAAGAAGAAGAAGAAGAAGAAGAAGAAGAAGAAGAAGAAGAAGAAGAAGAAGAAGAAGAAGAAGAAGAAGAAGAAGAAGAAGAAGAAGAAGAAGAAGAAGAAGAAGAAGAAGAAGAAGAAGAAGAAGAAGAAGAAGAAGAAGAAGAAGAAGAAGAAGAAGAAGAAGAAGAAGAAGAAGAAGAAGAAGAAGAAGAAGAAGAAGAAGAAGAAGAAGAAGAAGAAGAAGAAGAAGAAGAAGAAGAAGAAGAAGAAGAAGAAGAAGAAGAAGAAGAAGAAGAAGAAGAAGAAGAAGAAGAAGAAGAAGAAGAAGAAGAAGAAGAAGAAGAAGAAGAAGAAGAAGAAGAAGAAGAAGAAGAAGAAGAAGAAGAAGAGTTGTATAAATTATTATATGATTTCACAAAAGTGAAATTAGGATACATTGATTATTATTTGGTTTTATAATTATTTAACCGCATAAGTTGTTACAACGTGACAATAACATAATACTTGGATATACATCACATGTGGCCATACATATGGTGCAATCTCCTAACTATTGGTACATCCACATGATTACTTGTGGGACATATGCACATGTTACAATACTAATTACTATAATTCTTAAAGAACAAGTTTCAATGAATGTATAAAATTTTGCCTAAATGGATATCTAAATTTTTTGTTTTTTCTCTTGTTTATCCTCAAAATTGTTGATCACTTTCTCATGATTAAAGTAACTAATAACATTTATTACTCGCTATGTAATTTGTTATCCTGACATCAACCAATATTAACATTACCAAAATGTAATATTATCCGGATTATTGTTATAGCGTTAAGGTTTAGGTTTTGGAATTAATGTTTTAGGTTCATAGCTTAGAATTAGAGTTTTGGGTTCACTTTAAGGGTTTAGGGTTTAGTATTTCAGGTAAGGGTTTAGGGTTGATTGTTTAAGATTTAGTGTTAATGTTTAAACATGTTTCAGTTTGTTATATTTAAATTAAAAGCATATCAAGTTATTCTATTTGTTAGCTGCTAACTTAAACATTTCCGTTCAGTAATCAACATGTATGTGGGAGTATAAACTATAACATCTCAACCACATACATTCAGAACATTGTTTCTCTTCTTGATTTTTTTATGCCACACCCAAAAAACTTAGTCGAGAGTACCAACAATCTAACATGTATCAGATTTTTCATATTAGACAGGCTGTATAAATTATTATATGATTTTACAAAAGTGAAATTAGGATATATTGATTATTATTTGGTTTTATAATTATTTAACCGTATAAGTTTTTACAACATGACAGTAACATAATACTTGGATATACATCACCTGTGGCCATACATTGGTACCTCAACATGGTTACTTGTGAGACATATGCACATGTTAGAATACTAATTACTACAATTCGTAATGAAGAAGTTTTAATGAATGTATAAACTTTTGCCTAAATGAATATCTAAATTTTATGTTTTTTCCCTTGTTTCTCAAAATTGTTGATCACTTTCTCATAATTAAAGTAACTAATAACATTTATTACTCGCTATGTAATTTGTTATCCTAACATCAACCAATATTAACATTACCAAAATGTAATATTATCCGGATTATTGTTTTAGCTTTAAGGTTTAGGTTTTGGAATTATTGTTTTAGGTTCATAGCTTACAATTAGAGTTTTGGGTTTACTTTAAGGGTTTAGAGTTTAGTATTTCATGTAAGGGTTTAGGGTTGATTGTTTAAGGTGTAGTGTTAATGTTGGAACATGTTTCAGTTTGGTGTGCATCCATTAATGTTTACAAAATCTGATATCCGAATTATAAAAATGTATCAGATTAGGTGTTAGGTAATCCATATTAGTTTAAAGGAGTAAAGTTTATTTTGAGAAAAAAATAGAACAATACAAAAAACTAAATTTTATCTTTCACATTAAAAAAATGTTTGCTAGCTACCTTCTATAAATGTCATAAGTAGATTCTTTTTTGGACACACAAATATTTCACTCTTTCATCTTTTTGACATCTTCACGAACATCTTATCGAGGGTAAAATAGTATTTACGCTTCACTCTCATAGCCATCCACTTAGATATATAAACATTTTCGTTAGTTAATAAACATTTTCATTAATTATTTAATTACCAGTAATTCTATGTATATTCAACCAAAATACCCATTATGTTAATTATGTGTCATTGGATAATCTACTTTCATCATATTTTCACTACTGTTTGTGCCAGCTGATCAACAAACAGATTCTCACACAACTTTGAAATTAGACCAAAGGACAAATATTAAACTGAAATACAACACTAAGTGATTCATCTAAATTAAGATACACGTGGTGCTACAGATACAAGATTGGTCAAAGTTAAAATTACATTGAACTATGGAGCTAAGAGATTCACAAGTGCTTATACACTAGTGACCTGGTGACCAGTGAGTAACAAATAGTATAGCATTAAACTTAAAATGTTAGTAGCAACAACACACATACAACAGTACGCATACAATAGACACAGCAGAAGACCGGGCAGAAGGATAACAACACTTAACGGATGATCAAAGTTTAACAACATAGAGATTGGGAGGACTCATGACAACATTATACTAATTTTAGCCCTTCCCTTCAACGACCAGAGAGACTAATCTGTTCACAGTTTTTATCAACAGACTCCTTAACTGCATCAACCACTAGCTGCGTCTTCCGGCTAATACTCGGCCAAAACCCATCAGGCTTTGCACCTTTGTTCTTGATTTCACCAACTAACCGAGCAAATTCTCTCACCATACAAGCCTCTTGCGGAAGCTCTGTCTTAACCGTGTGCTGGCTCGGGGGATTAACCCACGCAGTCACCAACTCATTGAACCAAGATTTAGTGCACGTGGTGAACGATGCCTCCGTCTCCTTAAACGGGATAATGAAGTCATGGACACGAAGTGTACCGTTGGTTCCAATGGCGGTTATCTCCATTGTAAGGTTAGCCAAGAAGGAACAGTATATGGTCGCGGTTCGTCCATCTTCCCAAGTCAGAGAAGCTCCACACGAGAGAATCACTCCTGACTCATTAAGCACAGCGCCTGGAAAGGCCGTGACGGTGTTGGGAAGCTCGAAGTTGTTGGCTAAGAGAGTTGCTCGGATCGTGTACCATCCAGCGTCTCCGAGCGCACCAAGCCCATCAAGACCTGGCTTCACACGGATGTCGTTCTTGAGGAAATCTTCATCTCCAGCAAATGAGAAACAACTCTGTACCTGCAGATTCCAACATCAAGTAGAAACAAGACTTTAAAAGACAGCTCTAGAAGCCACACTAGTTATGTTCTGTTATTAAATAGTAATTTTCACAAAAAGCTAGGGACTTTATCATTGAAATGTGAAGCTCATCTTCTATCCAAGAAACCCAGATTAATTTTTTAATGGAATTAAATTAAATTTAAAAACTTACGGTTCTGAGCTGACCAAAGCGGTCTGAATCAGACAGAAACTCCTTAAGCTTAGCAGTTCTAGGATTATGAACCCACATAGTACCATCCATAATCTGAACACCGTTAGCTTCACAAGCCGCAACGATCTTGTCAAACTCAGCTACATTCATCGCCACGGGCTTCTCAAGAAGTATGTGTTTCCCTTTCTCGGCGGCGCGTATAGCCCACTCGACGTGGAGGCTAGTGGGGAGAGGAACGTAGAGCGCATCTACCTCTGGGTCGTCGAGAATCGATTCGTAAGAGCCGTGGATCTTGGTCGATTCAGGGTAGCCGTTGGATGAAGCGAAAGACTTGGCCTTTTCTAAGGAGCGGCTTGCGACGGCGGCGATGGTGGCGTTTGGAGCGAGGTGGATGGCACGAGAGACTTTCCGAGCTATTTCGGCGCAGCCCATTACTCCGATTCGGATTGGCGTGTCGGTGGTGGCCATGGCTGTTTGTTGATTCGGCGAGAGGCGAGATTGGTGATAGGATATAGAGAGACAATGAGGAGGATATAAACAAGAGTTGTTAATCGAAAGAAGAGACCACCTCGAATTGAGGAAACAAACGAAGTGAACGTTTTTTTTATAAAAGAGTGGAGCTTACTTAAAGTTAGATGATGATTCTAGCAACTGCTTCACACACCTTTCATTTTTCATATTTATGTTTGTTTCAGTTCTAATATCGATAATAGGGGTCATTTCATAATATTAACATCAAAGAAAACATTACATAATATCATTACCTCAAATTAGAGCGGGACCATATTTTGATGATATTTGTGATCTCATTCTTCTTTTTCCGGATCAATGATTTATAATTTGATTTTTTTTGGATATTAATGTCTTAATATTTGGTAAATATATATATTTTTAATTAGATATTTGATTCAAAGCGTAAAAATAAATAAATATTAATTTAAAAAAAATATAAAACTAATAAAAATATTTCATTATAAAAATAAAAATGATATTTTAAAATTGTATGATCTAAAATTGTATAAAATATGTAAAATATATTTTAATGATTTGAGAAAATTAAAAATGTTAATATATTAATTTTATCAGTCCAAGTACGATACATATTTCTAGTATTTCAAAATAAAATATTTATGTATTTTATATAATATATAATTTAATTTAAATAATATTAAAATAGTTATATATTTTTAAATTAAATATATGAGATTTCATAATCATATAGTTTTATGACATCATTGTATCTTATTATAATAAAAAGTTTTAACCATTGATCATCAAAAATTTAATATATGATTTTTAACAATTTATTAATTTATATTCTTTTTAAATTTAAAATATAACGTACACAAAAAAACTAAAATTTTCTTATAGTAAATACAAATGAGTGCTTTGCAAAAATGACTCAAAATTTGAAGTTAAATGTTAAACCAACCCATCATTTATTTTGAAATTTTCATTTGTCTTATTCACCCTAAATTTTTGAGTTATTCACGAAATGTCTTTTTTTTTTTAAATGAGTGTTTTACTCTATCATCCTCATCTTCATCAAGTATTTACAATATTGTCATTGCCATCAATACATCAACTACCATGAACAACCAATTTGAAGCTTTTA
This sequence comes from Moricandia moricandioides, assembly GCA_905132885.1. NCBI lineage: Eukaryota > Viridiplantae > Streptophyta > Magnoliopsida > Brassicales > Brassicaceae > Moricandia > Moricandia moricandioides. The sequence goes on from CAJHQQ010001805.1 coordinate 72,389, forward strand.
ATGCACAAAAATTTGATTTTTTTTTTCTTTTTTTTCTCATTTATTATTCACACAAACCACATCTCTTTCACTTTCTCTCAAAATTTATCCAAAAAAATCAAGATTTTGATTTCAAACTTTGTAAGGTTCATAAAGATATTGAAACTCATGATTCTTGGTCATTAATGAGTTGGTAGCATTCTTGGTGAAGTTCAATGATTTTAAAGAAGCTAAACAAGTCATCTCACGGGTTCAAGATATGAAATTGATTTTTTTTTTTAGGATTTGTTCGTGAAGAAGACTTCTCTAGAAGTCTTCTGGTCAATACATATGTTAGTATTGCAATTGACATTTTTCTAGGCTTTTTGAAGAAGTCTTATACCTTTCCTTTGTTAACAAAAAAAAAATAGGGAGAACCGAGAAGACTTCTAAGGAAGTATTTTTATAGGATAAACAGGTTAATTTTGCAATTGATCAACGTTTGTAAAAAAGTCAAAAAATGACTTTTTGTTACTTCTAGGGAAGTTTTCTTTATTGTTTAATGAAGTCTTCCCACTGTCACAAGAAGTTTACGTGGGTTACTTTTGCAATTGACAATTAATACTAAAAAACTATTATTTACAAGAAGACTTTTTAAGAAGTCTTCTCAAATTTTATTCCTGGTTTTTGATTCTGAGAGAAGACTAGACACTAATCAATTACAAAACTATCATTTTTAACATAGAAGATTTCTCTAGAAAATTTTGGTCAATTGCAAAACAAAATTTGGTCAATTTTCTATGATTTCTACCATTGTTTCTTGCTCCTAGTTTATGTTTCAAAAAAAAAACAGAAAAGAAAAGAATGAGGACGAGTTTGATTTGTTTTTGATTCAGAAAGCTTAAAAAAAAAATGTAAAAACATCTTTTGCCTTAATCATTTGATCTTATTACCTTTTATAGCTTTGCATCCCATATATATATATATATATATATATATATATATTCCTTGCATATCATTCTGATTTACCTCTCATTTTCATGCATACCATATATTTTTTTGCATTAAACCCCCCGTTCGAAAACGCGCTCCATGCAGCCGAAAACTCGCCGGAAAAGCGTGAGGCGACGACAAACCGTGGCGATTTGCACTGATTCGGCCAGTTCCTCGGAAATTTTTTTTTAAAACGATTCTTTTGTAGGTTGTAAGCCCAAAATCACATAATATATCATAGATCTGTTCAATAAACGTTTAAATCGAAAATTATTAACCAAAAAAATCATGAAATTATAAAAAAAAGGTGAAAAACGGCTGTAGAAATCGTAGGGATGGAAGTTGAAGAAGAGGGTACTTTTGTCATTTCGGGTTTAATTAAACCTAGCTCCTTACAAAAACAGAAAAAACTTACTTCCTACCTTCGAACCCGCGACGCGACCTATACGACTTTAGGAGGAGGGCAAACCACTAGACCACACACTAACTTTATGATTGCTTCACATATTTAATATATAACCCTAGTGTATATAAATACCCTAAAACTAATCCTCGATTAATCTCCGATTTTCTCATTATACGTTAGGCCCAACCCGAGCGTACGGGGAACGCCTAGCGAGTTGTCAAACATTGATTAAACCAAAAGAATACCCAATCACATTTCTTCCTAAGAGGGTCTTATGCTGAAGAAAAAATCTCTAATTCACTAGATGGATGTGTTCAACTCATGCAATCTATGAGGAAATAAATGGAGAGTATGAGACAAGAGTTAGGAGATCGATTAACTTTGGTTGAACAAGAACAAGAAGAAGATGAAGTTTGGCAGAAAGAAGATTCGTGGAAGGAAGAGACTGAATTCAAAGTCAGTCTAGAGGAAGAAAGGAAAAAAAACAGAACAATGAGGATTCATGGGAAAACCACACCACTCTAAAAACTGATCCAGAAGTTGAAGAAAGGAAAGATGAAATTGAATTGTAACAAGAGTCAGATTACAACCATCTCCTGGATGAGAAAGGATTCAACAAGACAAAGATTCAACAAAAAAGTTGGAAAGAGGAGGAGTACCAGAGTGACTTCAATCAAGAAGAAAAAAACCAAGAAGAAAATGACTTCTAAATCAGTTCTAAAGTAAATCTTGAAGATGAAGCAGAGAGTTATCATTGCTTTCCTGAAGAGGGTGAAGCCTTAAGTGAGTCTGGAAAAGAAGAAGGTGAGCATGAGGACGGCCCTAAGTCACAATAGATTTGTTTTTCAGGTCATGGAAAAGGACCAAAAGCTTACTTAAAGTGGGAAAAAGACATGGACGACTAGTTTCAACATCACCATGTTCCAAAAGAAGAGAAGCCAATTATTGCTGAAGATACTCTAACTGAAGATGCCTTTGTGTATTGGAATCTAGATGCTAATATCATAATTGACTATAGAGTACAAGATGCTTTCTGGAGTGAAATGAAGAAGATACTACATGAGGAGTTTGTGGCAGGAGCTGAGATCAATGGGAAAGACCATGTAAGGCACCTTGTAGTCCCTAAACCAAGGAGATGGATTGTCGCAAAAATACCAAACCCCAAAGACCAATCCAAAGAGATCAAGTCCAGCAACTCTACCAGCAAAAACCATGTTAAGGAAGTAATGTCACTCAAGACTGGAACTTAACAGAAGATGAGTTCTCTACAGAAGATAAAACCTCAAGCAACTTTTCAATGATTCAAAAGGAGCTCTACAACTAAAAAAAAGGCAGAAACGTGGCATACCACTCCAACAAAGGAAGAGCATCCAACTGAGAAGCAATCAAAGATCTAAGAAGAAGAGTGATCCAAAAGGTAAAACAGAGCATTGTAAGTACTCTGAACTTTCAAAGGTAGCTAACATAATTGGTTATAAATTTCATAAAAAGACCATTATGTTGTAGCTTGTCCAACTAGGCTAGTGGAGGATTCCCACATATTTGAAACCAAACTAGATGCTTCTAAGGATAATCAAGTTAAACTTATCTCTGAGATTTCTATTCTTAGTATGATGCATTTGTCTTTGCCAAACGATGTTTATCCAGGAGATACTAAGGATACAAAGGATAAAGAAGTTAAAAGAGGCGTAAACATTGAGGAGCAATGTCTCAAAACATAGGTGCTACCGACCTTCACAATTGGTATCCTAGTAAGTGAAAGCTATAAACTCTTTCAATATTGGAATAACCATTTAGCTAATCACAGTTTCAAGTATTCTGTTTTCAATTTTAGTTCAAGTATAATGCACTTGTTATTTTCTTGAAGTGTCAAGGAGGAAACATGGACCCAAGGAGTACACAAAGAGATCACAAAGTGTTTTAGACCAAAAGAAAACAAGAAGTTGATACCAGCAACATCTTGATCCAAGAAGAGCCACCAGATAAAACACAACCAACCAGAGCAAATGAACAATACAAAGGATTCATCATGTCATTCATGCTCAAAGGAGAGCCACCAGATGTTCCAAAAAATATCAGACCACATCAATACCGAGGTAAGGTTCTAGACTCCCAAAGAAGGAGATAGAAGCTAACTTTCTTTCTCTTGGTGCAGATTATCTAGTTTCAAGGTCGAAACCTTTTCAAGAGGGAGAGTATGATGAGGAAATCAAGTCATCATCAGAAAATGAGAAAGGAACCAGGAGAAAATTAGTGGAGAACATGAAGTTGAGGAAAGCTAAAGAAGCCAACAAGGACTTAGGTGCAATCAAAATGCCATATCTTTCAAACCAGGAGAAATTTATTCATGAAACCATTTTTTTCTAGATTCTACACTCAAAAGAGCATGTGGAAAATTGTTTCATATCAAAAGGATGAATGGTTTAGAATATATGCCATTTTCAAGTCAAAGATGGCCTCACTTACCTTATTTGGAAGATCAATTGTTTAATTAGTTGCAAATCAAACATTGGCGACCAAGAGATTTATCTACGCATTTAGGAGACACATCCAAGGGTCCAGAAGATTCAGGCACGTTCTTAATATGCAGTAGGAAGCACCAGATTATTCAGAATCAACCAAGACCATACTTATCATGTTTGGAGTCAAAAGCCATCAATGCCCAACAACTCTTTTCTCATCAAGCTAGGCACGATTTATATCAATATTTTTGTAGTAAAGAAGTTTCTAAGAAGCTTACCCACAACCTTAAACCATCCAGATACAAAGCCATCATCTCAGCCCTTGAATCAATCCATTATTCCCAAATATCTCTCCAGCGGCTAGTTTTATTTATGAACATTTTTTATTCATTTTTGCTTTGTATATCAGCCTATATAAGCTGAGCATCATTCTCATTCTAAGCCCATGTTTTTAGCCAAGTATTAATCAGGAAGTATTGTTTTTATTTTCAAAAAAAAAAGTTATTTTTGAGTTGCTCTTGTCTTAGAATCATTTGAGAGAGTCATTTCTTTTCTATAGATTTTTGGATTAGGATTGTTTGTGAGATTCAAGAAATTCTGGTTCATCAAGGATTGAGAGAGTCAATCACTTCTATCCATCCGCTGCTAAAGAGATCTGTTCATCAGAGTTGTTTAATCCCTTGACAGCTTGGTGCCTGTATCAGTTATAACCATCAAAATTTATGGCTCTCGATGTCAGCAATCTCACCAACAGTTCAAAAAATAAAGCATGTGGTTCATGTTCTTGTCATAATCATGATGGAGTAAGTCAAAAACAAGAAGGAATAACCACTAAACCAAATTTTATAAGAATAGCAAGAAAGGGAAACTAAATGACATGGTTGATTTGGGAAGGAAAGAAAATTAGAGGAAGATGAAGTAAGCTCGACAAATGAAATTGCAACCATTGAGATTTTAACCAAAAAAGGATCCCAACTCATGAAATTTTATCACCAAAAAACTATATCATGCACTAATCAATCAAGGATGGTCAACTACATTTCCGGACTCGTATGCTGAATTGAACCGTTGAATCAGACCACACTCTGTGATTCTTCCATGTTCCATCATGTACAATAAAAACGTGTAGGGAAACAAGAAATCTTTTTATACTCTTTCATTCCTTCGAAACTTTAGAGAACATGAACCACTGCTCCTGAAAGAAATATATATATTAAGGTATTTCACATCTAAGCCTAGGGCTTCTTCCGAAGATGTCCCGCCTGCAAAAAAAATCATCAAATATATGTTTCCTGCGAAAAAGGAAATATAGCAATTTTTGAACATGGGGAAATAAGTTAAGTTGCCCCATGAAAAAAATGGATTTTGCCGATTATAATGACTCTATCTCTTAAAAGGGAAAGAAAATTCTCGTAAAAAAGATTCAAATAATCAATTTAGGCGGACTTCACCAATAAGTTGTGTTCCCCTTCTTCCACTCCATGCATCGGCTTCCAAATTTGGAATCTCTACTGTCGAGCAAGACAAAAACTTCCCTCGACGGATATAGCAGATCTGTGCGGTCCTTGTGATCCAGACAAAAAATTATGCCCACTGTAGCAATCTAGCACTCTACTCCTGGTTTGGACCATGATCCATTGACAAAAACATGAATATAAAGTACCCACTGCAATACATTCACCATCCCTTTGCTAGGTTTCGATACGTGCCATTAGGCCACACGCCACTAAGGTCTCGCGCGAAAAGATGAATTTCATTAACACTGAATTACGTGTCTAGGAACATGAATCCCCCGGGATCATGAATCCCCGAAGATCACATGATGCATACGGCTCCGAGCCTAAATCACTTAAGGAACTACATATATCCTTCTACTACTTGCAACTTGACATCTACTACCGAGTTCTTGCATGGTCCAGGCTAGAGCAACCCAAAATATCTTAAAGAAGCGATGTTATGTTCATTATAGACCTTCTGAGAAGGTACAACACCAGTCAACCAAAGTGTATAAGTTATCTCCCGACTTCACCCATGAAATCAAAATATAAAGAGTAAATTGTTGGGGATAATTAATTCATTGAGTTAATTATTCCTGCTCCCGAACAGGACACAGGCCTTCAATCCTCACACCTACATGAATTATGTCTCTAAACCTAGTTCATTTTTACCTCCGAGTAAATTGAAAACTTCTAATAAAGAAAAATCTTTCTATATTTGAAGATATGGAAGAATCTAAATTTCCGACTAACAAATACCTATAAATGAGTATCTAAACCATAGAACAAGAGATCGACTATTCTAGACTTTAACTATAAAGTTAGACAGCTAGAACTAGGGTTCTTAATCTAAACGGTTGTACTTTCGATTCTAAAGATCAATAACACAATACTTTTGATTTTTCGTCATGCTTATTATTGTTTACTTCTTGTTTCTTTAGTACAAACAAAGAGTGTATACAAATTTAGTCTAACACATAACACTTTGTAATACTGCCCATTGGACTTGAATTTGGCCAACCTAAAAGAGAACAAAGATTCGAGACCTTCTGTTATTTAACGAAGTAACCTTACACGTTTCAGAACTTGTAAAATGGCCCGATATTATTTACTATTTAGAGAAAGAACCCCATAAGATTACGTATTTACAAAAAAGTAAAATAGATTCATCAGATAGCCTAAAAAACGATAAGCATCTAATTGGCGCCCCTTTACTATTTCCATCTCCTTCGAATCGAACAAAAAAGCACAACTTGGATCCCTACGTCGAGATCTAACACAAATCTTCGATTCCAAATGGCGACGAGAAGACGCACTCTCCTCAAGGTCATTGTCCTCGGCGATAGCGGGTAATATAAAAAAAACGCTGATTCTTTGATTTATTCTCTCTTTTCAATTTTTTGATCTGTGATTGTCGCTTTACAGGGTTGGTAAGACTTCCTTGATGAATCAGTATCCTTTTATTTAACCTTCTCTTTTTGATTCTGTGAAAACATTTGTTTGGGCCTTAACGAGATGATTTTAAGATATGTGCATAAGAAGTTTAGCCTACAGTACAAAGCGACTATTGGTGCTGATTTTGTTACCAAGGAGCTTCAGATTGGGGACAAGCTTGTTACTTTACAGGTGGGTTTCTCTTTGTTTATGAGATTAGTTTCTCAAGATTCGATTTTTATGTATGTGTGTTTGGTTTTTGTAGATTTGGGATACTGCTGGACAAGAGAGGTTCCAGAGTCTTGGTGCTGCGTTTTACAGAGGTGCAGATTGTTGTGCTTTGGTTTATGATGTCAACGTGGCCAAGTCCTTTGATTCTCTTGAAACTTGGCATGAGGAGTTTCTTAAACAGGTTCTTTCTATCACATTTTGCCTTGGCACGCTTCTTTGTACTATTCGTCTTTTGGTTTCATTGTTTGTTATGATGAATACATGGAACATAGGAACCTTCTGCTATTGGAATTGTTAGCTTTGATGTGATTAGGAGAGCTTTTGGTTAGGAACATGTCTCTTGTTTGGTCCTTATGACCATATCTGAAGCTTTGTTTTGTTTCCATTGCAAAGCAATATGTTTTATTAAAACGATCATTTGCTTTGACGTGGTCCTCGGTTTACTGGTTAAGCCAACTAGCAAGTCTATTACTAACTTTCTTTTGTTGTGTTCATAGCAGTTTTAGAATTCATTAATCTATAACCCTTGTGCCCTTGTTCAGTTTGTTTTCGTGCACTCACACTTTAATGCCTCTTAACATAATATGCTTACTTGTTTACTTGTCATCTTTTCATCCTGCCTAGGCAAGTCCGTCGGATCCCAGGACATTTCCGTTTATAGTGCTTGGAAACAAGGTTGACATAGGTGGAGGGAGCACTAGAGTGGTAAGAAGAAGATCATCAAAAGTGTTTTTCACTATGCTTTAAGTCGTGTACTCTGTCTGGTTTCATCATCTATATAATTTACAGGTCTCTGAGAATAAAGCGGCTGACTGGTGTGCTTCAAAGGGTAACATACCCTATTTCGAGACATCAGCTAAAGAAGACTACAATGTTGATGAGGCATTCTTTACCATTGCCAAAACCGCTCTTGCCAACGAGCATGATCAGGACATGTATGTTTTCTCTTTGCTTTCGCTCTAAATAGCTTTGAGCTGTCTATTTTTTCGTGTTATCAGAGTTGAAATCAAGGAATGAACAAAACAGCTGAATACTTATATAGTCTTGTCTTTTGGGGGGTTATTGCAGATACTTCCAAGGCATACCAGCTGCAGTGACTGAAAACGAGCCAAAAGGGGGTGGTTGCGCTTGCTGAACTGTGGATTTCAAGATTGGTTTACATTTGTTTTCTTGATACAATTGCTCGCGTTATTCATTGAAGGTTGGTGTACTCTTGAGATTTGCAGAACGATAGGCTTGTAGAAGCAATCTTTTCAGCCATTCCATCATGTATTAATTGATTGGAGGAGTCTGTATGATCAATCGATTCTGCTGGATATATTTTTATTTTTGGAAGAAGAACCGTTATTGCTCTTATTATAATTTGGTTCCACTCATCTATATTTGGAGACTATATCTTCATTTTGCATGAATAATTTATGTCTCTGGAAGCTTTGGATAACTTCTATGGCTTTGAAACATAATGACTTCATCGGCATTGATTGGCTTTACTCTCACTCTTAAAGTGGAATTAGAAAGGAGGATCTCCCAAAGAGTTTGTTTCACTCATATTCCTCGCCAATGCAAGACATTGCCTTGCAAAACAAGGGCCAATGGACAGCTATTTTTACAAGTTGCATATATATACCTTCCTGATTGGTTAACCTCTTATTTGTATGATGACTATGTTGCTTCTCGTTTAAAATAAGTTCATATTATGTCAGTTACAACTTCTAATGTGGTAAATATTTTACTATGACATCTTAGTTCGCAACATACTAATACACTAAAATTTGTGTGTATACTACTGTAAGCTAACAGTGTAGATGCAGTAATATTTGAGATTTAATTCTAGAGAATCGTTTTTACACTTTATTTCTATGACATCAATGTTAATCTAAAACAAATCAATTTAAATGCAAATAAAAAAATTAAAATAAAGTAAGTAACATAGTTGGTTTGATTTCAGATTACAAAAAGGTTAGGTTCATGGTGATTCATCGTGATACTTAGAATCATGAACCACATAAATATTGAGAGAAGAGAATACGAGTCAATCTAGAACTTGAACAAAAAAACTAGATAGACCCACTGTCGTGGTGTCTACCAATTTATCAAGCAATCATAATGCCTAAATTGTCATTTAGATTAAATAGTGATGACAAACATTAAGCTCGGATTCAATTGATTCTCGATTTGACTTAACATCAACTTTTGTTGGCTAAGAAAAAATCGCATATCTATGCTTTTTCTAGCAACCTAAAACACTTTTGATGATTAGATTAAACCTATATTCATATGCTAAATGGCCAGTTTAGCACAAACACTAAGTTTAGCAATATATAAAGATATCAAAGAATAACAATCCTATTTGTGTCTAGCTCATTGATCCATGATCCCTAACACCCCAAACCTAACAAGCCGACTACTCAGCCATGAATCAAGAAAAC